>JAPVRG010255774.1:267-11584 GCA_029783565.1 Rhagoletis cerasi
ATCACTTAGTATAAAAAAAATTGAACCACTTGAACCGAACCGTGGTTCAGAGATACTCATAAACCGGTTCTTGTACCGGTACAAGTTTTTTCTAAGTGGTTCGAACCACTGAACCGAACCGCAACGATTTTTGGAGTGGTTTGCAGCCCTGGTAGAAATTTAGCACGGAAACATACCTTTTTGTCAAAAGCCTACAAAGCGCTGTCAAATAGAGTTTTGGGCTATTCATTGACATTGATGCTGGGTCAGTTTTGGAAAATGAATGCTGTAGAATACCACCCGGAGCGAGGTTCTTTTACCTGCAGCGCCCCTGTTAAAATCGGTACAGATTTGGAGGAGTTCTAGTGAGATTTCTGCGATGTAGCCTTCCAGGGTCATTTACCCCAAGAGTGCAAGTTAATATTGCTTGCATTCTCGAAATTATTTGGAAACTCGTAACTCGAGATTAAATAAATACTATACTAATCTCCGTTTTTTTTTTTCGTTCTAGGACCAATATCACTTCTGTTATCGCGCCGCTCTCGAGTATCTCGGCTCCTTTGACAACTACACCAATTAAATTGTTAGACGGCTTATTTAGCTAATCCACAGCTTATTATACATACATATATGTTCAATGCGCCACAAAATATGCTAAGGAAACATCAAAATCCTACAATTCAAGGTCAATTTTAGTTAGAAAAACTGCTGAATACGTGCATCTCACGCAGGAGTCTGTGAAAGCGTTATTTTCGTTTGCCAAAATGCCTAAAAAGCTGCAACAGACAAGCAAGGAGTTGACACTTAAACCAAGCAGAGCTAAAAGCTCCATCTACACGGCTTCTTCACAATTATTTCAACTTAATTGAAAATGACTTATCAAAATTATTGAGCATCAAACAAAAAAAAAGAGAACAAAACGTATCGCTATTGTATTCATTAAATGCTAAGTTAAAATTGCTTAGTTTTTAAGCACAAAGAGTGTAAGAGGAAAAGAACAAATGATTTACGAAATACTGTATAAGTAGTTGTATTTATTATTTAGACGCCTAGTTATACGCTTAGTTTTAAGTTACTTACATATGTAGGTGTTGAATGGTAATCACGCTAAGTTAAGTAAACAAAAAAAAATTTTAATTCAAGCAGCTCCAGCAGATATTAATACATTAATGCAGTGGTTCATAGTTGCATGTATTCAAAACCGTTGGGTTATTTGGAAAGCTTGGAATCAGTTGGGCAGTTGTTAGCTGACCACTATAACCACAACCACATTTGTCTTTTAAGTTATTTGTGAACTAAAAAGACTGTTATGCATTAAATTGATTAAACTAATCAGTAATATTTACTAAATAATTAATTCAATGCATTGGATGTACTAATAAATATGTATGTATCTTGAAATAATTACAGTTTTAACTACACTAAATGATTAATTTAATTTTTTTGTGCAAAAAATGATGAACTACTCGTAAAAGTCAAAATATATACAAAATATATCATAGCAATCAAAATTAAGTAGGTCGAATTTTAGGTGAATACTTATAAAAAGGTTCAGTTTTTTTTTTAGAAAAAAAAACATCAAAACTTTTCTTGTATGTATTTGTATACAGAGTAATTTTAAAAAAGACAAGTGGTTGAATTTTTTAAAATCAGTGCGCGTGATTTTTGTTTACATAAAAATTTTTTTATACAAATTTTTTTATATAAAAAAATTACAAATTTTTGTAAAAATTAAAAATATTTATTTTGCTTAGTTGGTGTTTTTCCGAAATTGAAGCAAATTACATTGTGTGCTATTTAATTTAATATAGTATAATTTAATTTAATTTAATTTAATTTAATTGTGTACTTACAAAGCAATTGAAAATATTATTTTATGCCTTTTTAAGCATTATGTTTTACCTTAAGTCTAACACAAATTATTTTAAAAGGCAATTAATTAACTACGGCAGCGTATGACCTTATTCATAACATTTGGAATCTCATAATAAAAGTCAGTAATTTTATTTTTAAGCATTAGAATTGCAATATTTTAAAAAATACTTGGATTTTTACAATTATGCGTGAAATTAAAATTGAAACAGAAGAATTAAGCATTGTATTAGCATTTTTTACTGTTGAACCTATTTTTAAATAATTTAGAATTAGTAGTTAACTTTTTTTGAATATAAAATTATATTTTCTGACTACCAATCTCCATAAAAAAATAAACGACACAACCAATCCAAACTCATAACTCATCAATAAATTTAAAACAAACAACGACCAGGCAGCTCTTCCGCTACAATCACTTTGTAAGGACTTGAAATGAAACCGATAAGATTTTGTAAAAATAGCGAGAATACAAGAGTAGAAATAAAAAGCAAAGGGTAATAGAAAATTAACTAGATTATCTAAAACAACAAAAAAAAATGTAATGAGTAATAGTGAATAACAGTAGGCGAGTTGTAGCAGTAGAAGTGTGTGGAATTTTGCTATAGCTCTTTTGAGTTCACTTTTGTTTTTTGGTTTTTGTACATAAATGCTAAAAATTATATAATTTTGTAGCGTTTTAAAATAAATTTAATTTTTTGCTTGACACAGCTTTTGTTATATAAAATGATGTAAATTTTGTGTAATGCTGTATTTTCACTGGGCATTAAATGACAAAAATTATTTTGAAATTGTTGTTTGTGTCATTACGTTAAAAAATAGTCTTGAGTTTTATTTCCACATGGCATTTTTTCAATAACACAATTTTTTTCTCTTTTCAATGCCTAGTGGATATTCAGTATAATGCCGAATTTCCACTAGGAATTGAAATTAGAAAAATTAAGCACAATTGTCTACCATCAACCAAATGGCATGTGGAAACAGTCTTAGTGCCGTTTTTATCTGCTCTCCAAATACATTTTTTCGGACAAAAGCTAATTGAGAAAACTGCCTTTAATTGACTTTTATTTTTAAATTACACCTGTTTTTTAATACTATAAATTTTCATTAAAATTTGTTTGTCATTGAATGCCCAGTTGAAATCCGGCATAAGTGAAATTCTAATAAACAGCATTTTATAAATTAATATATAAAAATTGTATTTTCACAATAACGTAATGTATAGATCATGATGAATAAGTAAGGAAATATTTTTTTCTTAGAGCGCTTTTAAAAGTCCGATTTTGTTTGTAAACTGCAATTAATATGTTGACAAATAGTGTAGAATATTGGAAAGTTTTCAAAACAATGTGTTTTGCTTACGCGCCAAATTTTTTAATTTATAATTAATATAAGCTGCCAAATGATTTTCTTAGTTTTTTTAATAAATATTTTTAAAAAAGTTTTTTTGTCAGTTTTTTGTCGCAATTTACACTTTTTGTCTTAAAGACATTCTAAGTATAATCTAATTTTTGTAAATTTAATATTACGTTAAAAGTAAAGAAATATTGCGCTTTCCTAATTGATTTAAAAAATAAATTTATATTTTTGCCTTAGCACTTTTATCAAGCTTGCCCCATTTGTTTCTAATAAAAAAATATTTCTATTCGTCGTCCGCAATCTTCTTAAGCACTACTTTGCCTTATTATTTTTAAGTTCTACATTAAAAATTTCAAGTTATAGTTTATTTTTTATTTTTAAGTTAATTAATGTTTTGTATCTATGATTTTGTAAAAAAAATGTAAATTTTCTATTTATAACTTTTTAAATAAAATGTGAGCAGTTAATGGAAATTTTGTGTTTTAATGTTGTTTTTTTTGAAAAAATGTCATTTTGTTTGAAAATTTTATTATTTTAAGCATTTTAAATTAAAATGAATTTTATTATGATCAATTACTATAACTAAAATTATTTTTAACTTTCAACCAAAAAATTAAACCTTTATATAGGGATAGCAGCGATTAATCATTTGATTAAATTAATCGATTATTTTCATTTAATTTACGATTTAATTGTATCGTGGCATGCTTCTGATTAATCGACTATTAATCGAGTAACAGTAAAATAATCGTAAAAAACATTTAGAAGTTTAATAATTTGGGTAACAGCTAAAATAGGTCAAATTGGTCGGAAACAGTGTAAATGGTGTGAGTTAGGGTCTTTCTATATTAAGGTAACGAAATGGGGGTCTTCACACAAATTTTGTCACATCGGCAGTTCATTAGTTGGCCGTTACAGAAGTGTTTTGTTTTAACTTGGCAAATAGTTTTTCGCAACAGCTATGGTTCTTTATTTTCAGCAGAAATGAGAAGAAAAAAGAATTAATGAAGGAGAGGACGAAATGAAGAGAAGTAAAGAAATTTATTTACTAAAAGAAGCTAGAAGCTTTTTTACTATTTTATAATTTTTTTGGTTCATAGTTTGTTGTATAAGCAAATACTTATTAGCAGAAGCTAGTCACAGTTATTGATAACACCGTGCTACACACGTACTTTTTATGACATCTAGTAGAGATGGTAGAACAGGTCTAAAAAAGAATTTTGGGATTTGCAGAATTTCAAATATACGCTTTAAGTTATTATAAAAAAACTGAAAATCGGGATGTTGGGTCAAAACACCGCTCATAAATTGGACAGGAGATTTTGGATATCTAAGTTAAGTTGATAACCATTAACTCCGTGAACTAAAAAGCTTGAGAAAATTCCGGAAAAAGTAGCTATGGTGAATTTGAGTTAAAATTACACCCCATACTTGTACTAAACCACTACCTAGTTTGTTTTAGGCAAAGCGTTAGGAATGGGTTTAATGATACAAGTACATATAAGGTGTAATTTTAAATCAAAGTCACCATATTATTTTTTTGACCTGTTCTACCACCTCTAATAGACATATGAAAAAAAGTGCATGCAATTTTTTTTGTAATACTGTTAAGAAAAAACCTTTTTTAATGTACGCTCTTATTCATAGTAGATATTCATATTCAGTTTTTTATTAATAAATATATAAAATTAGTCGATTAATGGATTATTTAACAATAATTGTAATTAATATTGCATCATCATTTGATTACTTTATCGATTAAAATTATTTTTCTGCCATCCCTACCCTTATACTGACTACACACGGGGCAACCGTTGCGGCAACCAATATAAAGTATCAAATTGTTTTGATATTCAGGCGACGATTTCAGCAAACGATTTCAATTAGGGATGTTCAAAAAAGATCGGTGTTTCTAAAAACCGGTTTTTTTTAATATGGTTAATGATCTTTTTCAATCTTTTTTTTAATTTAGGTGTTAGTCGTTTTTTTCCTTTTAAACCGAAAACCGAAAATTCGGTTTTTACATTCCCCAGCAGTGTAACCTAAATATCTATCTTGTATATCTTCGAGATAAGATTTAAGTTTTATCGCGTACCAAAAATTTCAAAGTAACTAATCAACTTTTTAGCCGATCTGGTAGCCAATGGCGATTTCTTTTCTAGCAAAAAATTTTATCTTCTCATTGCCCGCTTCGCACAAACAGTAAGAACAGGGCAAAGAGAATGCAATATTTTTGTAGAAAAGAAAACGTGGCAAGCAAAATCGGTGGTGAATATTGTCTTTCACTGTCAAGAACAAAAAACTTTATAAAAGAAAAAAAAATTTGCTCTCCATATATAATAAGTGTATGTACACACATACATATATACAACACATATTAAATAGGAAAAATAAACTTAAGTCGATATCGTCTCTTTTTTAGTTCTGAGTGTTCTTTTGGAGTATTTTTATAATTACGTTTTTTTTTTCGGTAAACCGAAAAGATGAGGTTTTTCATATAGTTTTTTTCAACGGTTTAAAACCTGAATAAAAAACCGCGATTAATCTAAAAACTGATTTTTTGGAAACGGTGTCCCTCCCTAACTTCAATGAGAAACTATGCTACACACGAAACAACAGTCGAATCAAGGTGACTTGGTTGCTTCAACAGTCGCCTCGTGTGTTGTCAGTAATATATGCACTTACACTGATTTTCGATGAAATTTTGCTTGCTAGCCGTTCAGGTGTAAACCCTGAGTAAGGATCGATTTCTACCGAAAGATGTTTCCCGAAACGACATCGATATCACGATGTGAGCAAAGGTGACGCCGTCATTGATACCGCTACTTTGGTTTTGCCGATTTTGACAATTCTCAAGCAAAGTAAACAGCCTCTCAGATTGTAAACAAAACTTTAGATGCACTAAAATTCACTAATTATTTCACACAAATCGCCGTTTTTAATGTTTTCTTTATTAATTCTTTTTATAAATCATATATTCTTACACCCAAATTCATAAAAATAAAGAAGACTTTAACTGCTTTATAAATCGAAAATTTCATGAAAATGTCACTTTATAGAGCTTTTTAAATCTATTTTACTTTTTATGAATAAGGCCATTAGAGATTTTGGAGTTTGTGATAGGAAAATTATTTTAGAAAAATTAATCACCTTGAAGTTCGATAAAATTTGAGTTGTAATAAAAAACATAAAATAAATGTTCTGCTTAATTTTATGCGATTATACATTTATGTCATTGCATAGTTAATTATAGTAGATTGCAGAGTGTTTGAGAACATGAATGTCTGGAATATGTGAAGTTTAGAAAATTGTAGTGAAACTGCACATAGGGTTTAATTTAAAAATGAATATTAAGAAGTGCATAAATAAGATATCAGGTAAAAATATAAAAGTGTAAAATACTGCTATGAACTAGAATTTCAAGAACAAACAAAAAAAAAACAAAAAACCACAAAAATATTTAGCGAATCGTAATCCTTAAAATGGAATATCAACTAACGAAGGCCCGTAGTGGAAGTTGGAAATTGAATGCGTCGATGAAGTTATATGGAATTTTCGCGTATTTAGAAAATAAGGATTTTAGATTTATAGAAGTTATTGTAGTAAATGTATAAAGCACATTGCATGTAAATACATACAAAATAAAAACAGAAGTCATACATACATAGATGGCGTCTTTAAAATAGTATGGTAATTAAGTAATTTCAGTTTAGTTATTCAAAAAAAGATTTACAGTTTAAAAGAAACAACACTGACCATGTCAGCAAAAGTTAATGGACGAACAAAAAAAAACTATTTTTTATTCATACATATGTATGTAGTGCATATTTGTTTTATTAAATAAAATGCATACAAAAATATATCAACAGCAAAAGTTTAAGTCTGAGCGTTGAAATACTAAAAAAATAAATTAAGTAGTATAAGATATTTAGGCTAACTCCACTCATACAAGCGCTTATATATGATGTGTAAGTATGTAGTTAAAGTGTTGTGTAAGTAGGATTTGAAAAAAATATGTAATAAAAAAATAAAGCGAAATAAATGTACTTATGTAAAATTATTAAATAATGCATATAGAATAGTACTTAAGTAAATAAGAATGTGTATGTTATAGCGGTACTATGTAGTGTAAGTTAGCAATAAAATGTATATTTAAGTTAAAATTAGTCAATAAGCCAAGTTTAAGTGCAATAACGCTTTAGTATTTAATAATGAAAATAGAATATATAGAGTGCATAAGTACTTTAATCAATACATATAAGAAACACATACATAATTGCAGCTTGATAAAATAAATATGTTATGAGAGCCATTTTAAAATTTAAGCCCATGTATAAAAAAATTTAGCACAAAAAATATTATTAAAATTTGTAACATTTAAAGCCATTTTATTGCATATAAAATAACCACATAGAGATCATATTAGAAGCGTTGTAAAGTATCGATAAAAAAAATAAAAAAAAATACTGAGAATCCATAACATAATAGATATTTATTTACCTAAATCTTCTTATAGTTTTGAAGAAAAATAATTTTCATAATTAACACCTATTATGAATACTTGAACATTCTATCACTTTCAAAAAATGTTGCGCGTCTCCTGCATTTAACCAATATTTTGTATGGATTTTTAACCAAAAGTGTTATGTTCACTGCTTTTAGGAGCTCTTTAAATTTTGTATATTGGCCCCATTCTTCAACATCGCATAAGATAAATTGAGTTCGTTGGAATATTTCAATGATCCGAAGATTAGCACATCTCATGCTTCCCGTCAATCTTTTGAGCAGTGTAAGGTTCGCTTTAGATATCACTCTCAAAATTCTGTAGTTTCCTTTAAAAATAAGAATAAATTCTGAACTTACCATGACCGCTAGGTACACTCATTTCCCATAAGCAAAGCGGCAATTTTTTGTCAAATTAAATTGTTAAGTTTCAGATAAGATTAACCTAAAAAATATCGATTTTTCGTCAGCAGTGATCACTTAGGCGGCCGCAGTGCCTGTGTTCAATCCCAGCTTCCAACCAATATCTAAAAACTAAGAAGTTTTTTCTAATAGCAGCCGCCCCTCGGCAGGCAATGGCAAACCTCCGAGTGTATTTCTGCCATGAAAAAACAGCTTCTCTTAAAAATACAATCGCCGTTCCGAGTCGGCGTAAAACTGTAGGTCCCTCCCCTTTATGCGACAACATTAAGGCACACGCCACAAATCGGAGAAGCTCGGCCAAACACTAACATATTGTGTAAGCGCCAATCTATTATTATATTATATTCTTATTATTAGTTATCACTTAACCTTTCATACATACATATATACTTTTTAACCCGATCTATGCATATGTATATGTAACTACTTATTTCCAAAACAAATTGTCTAATATCTATATTTCCCTTTTTATAATCTCTATACAACTATTTAGATTTGTAATAACATGAAAAATAAAAAAAAGAAGAATAAAATGTTGCATCACGTTAAGTATTATGTATTATGATTATAGATTTATGAAAACAAATGCTAAAATGTAATGAAACGTGTTAAGGTAGAATTCTGAAGGTGAAATTAAACGGAATGATATAAATAAAAATATGAAAACAAAAATAAATATTAAAACCCTTTGTTTAGTTTTATCTCCTTCTAGTTATTTTCCTTCAAATTAAAAAAATAGAGCTTTTAGCCAAGATATATTCAAAAAGGTAAAAAGGACAACAGAATTCAGCTCTCTGGGTAGCTAGTTTCAAAAGAATAATAAAATTTCCAATACGATTCGCAATATTTTTTGAAGTGAAACTTCTTAGGCGGCGATGTCACAAATGGAGTGTGAAATTTTTTAAACTGATTTCGTTACATGAGTAAGAAGGAAGATATTGCATAGAAAAAGGGAAAAGGAGAAATAAATCGACGTATACACAAAGACATAATGTGTGCCAATGTGTGCCAATTGATAGAAAAGAGAAAATTCTGACAGATCAAATGAAAATTTTGACATTTCTCGTGGTGAATACGAAAGTCATAATTTTACCTAGCTCAGGGGGCTAGGTAAAATTTTGACAGCTTCTAAATATGTATACATATATTGCTTGGTGTTAATAAGGAGCGAAAATCAAAATGGAAGCGTAAAAAGAAGAAAAAAGCGTGCACGTGTAACCTGTAAGTTATAAAATAGATTAGATTTATTTGCAAATATTTATTTTATTATTTTGTTGAAAGCGTACCACGCAGTAAAAATTCTTTAACTATTCTATTCTGTTCATTTTACATATAAAATTTAACAATTTTAGCAACACACAAAAATAGAGCTTTCGCATGAGCGTTTGTTTAGTTTTTCAACTGTCAAAATTTTACTTTGCATTAGGCACAGCAAAAATTAATTTGTTTGTGCACCATAGTAAATTTTTCCACCTCATATTACCACGGAGTAAAAAGTTACCGATTGGCACACAGCCTAAGGAGCGAAAATCAAAATGGAAGCGTAAAAAGAAGAAAGCGTGCACATGTAACCAGTAAGTTATAAAATAAATCGGATTTATTTGCAAATATTTTTTTATTCTGCCTATTGAAAGGGTACCACGTGGAAAGACTTCTTTAAATATTCTATTCTGTTCATTTTACATATATAATTTAATAATTTAGCAACACACAAAAATAGCGCTTTCGCACGAGCGTTTGTTTGGTTTTTCAATTGTCCAAATTTTACTTTGCGTTTGGCACAGCAAAATTCAATTTATTTGTACACCATAGTAAATTTTTCCACCTCATATTACCACGGAGTGAAAAGTTACCGATTGGCACACAGCCAAAGTATGTAGATATGTCAGCATATGAATTCAAGCGAAGTGTCGAAGTCAAATTAAAGGGATTTTGCTTTTTTTTCTCGCTTTTGCCGTCGCTTTGCCGGCCACACCACTATGGAAACATACGTACATATGCTACACGTGTGTTTTTTTTTTCTATATTTCACATTTTACTGCAGTACCTAAATTGGAGCGCTAGCGTTGCGTTTTTTAACGGCAACGAGTGCCAGCGCGCGCCATACCCAAATATAACGCGGCGTTAGTTTTGACGTTTTCTCATTTCCTCTCGTTTTTATTCTCCATTCCTCTTTCGGTTTTTCTTCCGCACCCAACTTCAACACGTAACGCCCTGTCAAAATTGAAAAATTCATTTGCTTGGCGTTAGCGCCGCGTTATTGTGGGATGCTTCATACAAATTGTATGGCTGGGTTAAACCGAGTTTAAGCTATCAGCTGTTATGCTGTCTATTTGCCGTTTTAGTATAATAAAATAATAATATAATAATATAAATAAATAATAAAATAAAATAATAATAGTGTAATAAATTTTTTTGTGGAGGGTGTGGCGCATTTTAGCAGTTTTGTCTTATTTTTGTATTGCTCATACGAGCGCCTTGGTATATGCAACGCTTTTTGTTCCCATTAGCATAGAGAAAAAACAGTGTTGCCCTACAAAACAGTAGTTTAAACTCAGTTTAAATTTAAACTGAGTTTGACTAAACTTAGTTTAAACTGAGTTTAAACCAGCACTGAAAAACTGGACCTAATACAGGCCATTAACGAGCTAATCTGTCGTACTACGCCATCGTACTGCAGATTGTATGCTTGTATTGAATTTTATTGTACGACAAGCCCACTAACTTGCTAATCCGTTGTACAACAAGCCCAAGTTGTACAACAGATTAGCTCGTTAATGGCCTGCTTAAGAGTCATCGCACTGAGCTTGGTACTCGGTTCCTCGGTGTTCGGTAAATTTTCTCCATGTATTTTGTTTGCGTAAAATAAAATACACAAAGCAAATACATGGGGAAAAATTAGCGAACGCTGAGTTACCGAGTACTCATGATGTAGATAGTAAAGGTGGCGCCGTCAGTGGTACCGCCACTTCGGTTTGGTGATTTTGACAATTCTCAAGTAAAAGAAAACAGCCTTTATATGCACTGAAATCCACTAATTTTTTTTTTTGCGAGAATCACCGTATTTTAAATTTTATTTATTTAATCTCTTTATAAATCACATATTTTTACAGTTAGGGCCAGTTTTTCAGTGCTGGTTTAAACTCAGTTTAAACTGAGTTTAAACTACTGACCAGTTTTT
>JAPVRG010255793.1:0-18698 GCA_029783565.1 Rhagoletis cerasi
TCTCTTTTCTTTTCTTTTCTTTTCTTTTCTTTTCTTTTCTTTTCTTTTCTTTTCTTTTCTTTTCTTTTCTTTTCTTTTCTTTTCTTTTCTTTTCTTTTCTTTTCTTTTCTTTTCTTTTCTTTTCTTTTCTTATCTTTTCTTTTCTTTCCTTATCTTATCTTATCTTATCTTATCTTTTCTTTTTTTTCTTTTCTTTTCTTTTCTTTTCTTTTCTTTTCTTTTCTTTTCTTTTCTTTTATTTAACTTAGTTTCATTTTATTTTATTTTATTTCATTTATATTCATGCCTTTTAAATAATCTTTGTGTTGGAGTTAAGTCTGCCAGGAAATTCCAAAAGTTCAGTTGACTTTTATTCCATTACATCCTTCTTTTAAATTTTTTCACAAAGCAAATATTCTAATTCAACTTTATTTATTCGCTTTTGCATTTCTCACATAATTTTATGTGATGGACGATTTCATTTGATGTCAATGCCATGTCACAACTACCGACACAACAAAAGGATTTCAAGAAAACAAAGCAAAACAACAACAACAACACAAGAACGACAGTTGTTAAGTAAGAAAGTAAGTGGCACCACTTGAAAAACTACCTGAGAAATACCTGTAGTGCAAACGCAAAAGAATAAGACACCTCAAAAAAGTACAAATAAAGGCAGAATGTGCGACAAAATAAGAATAAAAAGTTACTGGGTGAAGCAGAATTGTTGTTGGTGAGATCAAGTGGGCAGACGAAGAGTAGATGAAAAACAAAAATCTTATGACTATACGCTTTTTGTTTCGTTTTAGTAGAGAAAGTTGAAGCTTTTGAAACAAAGCACGTGTGAAAAGCGCTGCATACAAGCAAATGCGTCTTGTTCTCTATGTGCGAATGCAACACTGCGATGGCATAAATGCAACACTGTGTGTGTGGACATTTGGCAGACCTGATTTTAACGGTAAAAGAATTTCGACTCGAGGAGTTTTTTAGGTACATAGTTGTGTAAATTTATTTTTCATCCTCCCCTTCTACACTTCACACCAAAGTCAAGCGAGGTTTCTTGAGTGGCAAATAAAGTACCGCAGGGGAGAACAAAAATACGCTGCGGAATGAAAGTAAAAGAAACAAGAGAAAAGTACAAAAGAAGTGGAAAAAACACATGACATTGTTTTTAACGTGGCACTTCAAGAAGCTCTCGTCTTGCTGGCGTAGCCAAAAGGTTGTCTAAGTTGAAAAGAAGAATATTTATATATATGTATGTATGAGAAAAGCAACAAAATCAGAGAAGCTGCTACGTCTGTAAACAGCTGGCATGCAAGCAAAGAAATTCCTTTGCTTCAGAAGCATCGCTGAAACGTGGTACGAGTACGCATATAGCCAGCGGGGCCATTAGCGTCATGTGGCAACGCGAGTTTGTGAGTATGCGGCGTGCAAAGTAGTTAAGAACGTGACGCCTTGTGCAAAATGGCCGATACGCTTTCGAAATCTGTCAACTCCACGGCATAATGTTGCTCTCCAGATGCGTGACAAGTAATAAAAGCTTGACTTTGTCAGCTGAAGACGCTGCCATTGTAACTGAGTACCTGCTACTTTGTGCGAGGACGAGACAAATGATGTGGATAAGTGACTAATGAGCAACACCTGCGGCATGTTTCAGTGAGATTTGCTTTTTTTGCTTTAGTGGGGTAAAGTTTTTGGCGGGAAGAAAAAGCCTTAAAATAAGATGAGTAAATAGTGGTTAGGCATGGGTGCGAAGGCTGCATTTCTCTACGGTTAAAGATTTTCTCTTCTACGTAAATATGAATCACTAGCCCTGACAAATCTACAAACACATCAGGTTGAGATTAAAATGTCCAGAGAAATTTAACCAAGCCTTAAGGGGTTAGTTATAAACTTTGATAGGTACCAATCAGCTCTATTTCGGAGGCTGATTTTGATTTCCCCAAACTTACAGGCAAAGGTCTTTTAAGTGATATTTTGGGAAATCCACTTGGATAAGCTAACCAGACAGAGTCAGAGTAACCAGTTCTTTAAGAAAAATATTCCCTCGAAACCTGTGGCGCTAAATTGCCGTTAAGATTGTGCTGAGTTCTTGAAGCGTGTGCTGAGTTCTTTAAAGGCTGTTAAGAGCATCCTCATGAGGTCTCACGGTTCATCCGTAAGAGTCTAAAAAATTGCTGCCTTCCGCTGATCAGCATCTGCGTAGGGACCTGGAGTCGCCTCTGAGTTAAAAATACCACTTTTCGTCAGTGCCGAGCCACATTTTAACGGACGATGTCCCGACTTATGGTGAAGGATTGGAGCAAGGGATTTACAAGCTTGCAAAAACGAGGAACCAGGAATGTATAAAAGTCCACTGTCCTACTGTACCCCAATTTTAGCAATATCTGGGATTGTGATAGCCGTCTAGATGAGTCGACCCATAGGATCCTTATTAAAATTCCGTAAATGTGTTTCCTGTGTGAAGAGAAGAGTTATATGTGGTCCCCCGGCTGTGGCTGAGGTTGTAGCGCCTAAGCATTTAGGCTTAGTCTTTACCCCAATTGAGACCCTAATACCAGCCATACTGTCCAAGAAAGCCTAAGATTTCCTTCCTTGGTTCTGCGAACAGATTCTCTATCATTAACTATTTTAGTCATCCTTCCTGGAGCGGTGCTGGGAAAGTGCAAAAAAGATTTTCTACTGATTCTTTTGAAATTTTGTATTCCAGTGTTTGTCTTGCAGCACGTTCGATGAAAACTGAAGCTCGGCTTGCGCTGTAGATGGGCCACAGAGTCTTATAGGCCCTGCAGGATTGTGGATCTTTCCACGTACGGTTAACCACATTTTTCCAGTGCTGAGAAATGCGGTCTTTATATAGCTCAGAGGAGCAAGGGCCTCTTCTGCCACTTAGATATCCAGAGCCAACCCGTTTCTGGCTAGCACGTCGTACATTTCGTTGCCATGAATTCTGCTGTGTCCCGACACACAGATCAGTGCAACGTCATAATAATAATAATAATAATAATAATAATAGATTGGCGCTTACACATATGTTAGTGTTTGGCCGAGCTTCTCCTCCGATTTGCGGCGTGCACCTTGATGTTGTCACACAAAGGGGAGGGACCTACAGTTTTACGCCGACTCCGAACGGCGATTGTATTTTTATGAGAAGCTTTTTCATGGCAGAAGTACCCTCGGAGGTTTGCCATTGCCTGCCGAGGGGCGACCGCTGTTAAGAAAAAACATTTTTTCTAAATTTTTTTTTGCGATGTTGCTTTGGCCAGGGCTTGAACCCAGGCCTGCGGAGCGGAAGCGCGAACTGCTTACCACTACACCACAGCGGCCAGTGCAACGTCATACCTATCAGCTAAATCCGTAACGTACTTTCTTCATTGTTCTATTATACTGGAGGTGATACTTTACAGAGCCAAGTGTCTTGATAGCCGTCTGGCTATCCGAGAAAACAGCAATGCTGGTCCCTGCTTGTTTCGGCGCTAAAATTATTTTGTACGCTTCTTTGATAGCAAAGACCTCTGCCTGAAAAACGCTGGCCGAATTCGGCAGTCGAAGAGACTTTGCGATTTGGTGGCCAGTTCAAAAGACCCGCGCTCCCACGCTATAATCCTTTTCTAAGCCACCTGTACAAACTTTTATTGTGGTGAAGCGAAATATGTAGTCAGATTTTTCGTCCATGCCCGTATGTACCTGCTACCTGCTTTCAACAGACTTGATTTCCTCAATTTCAGGGCACTCTGTGAAGCACTTTATTTAATAAAGAGATCAATCGGTCGCACAGATGACATTCAGCGCTTCCGTTGGACATGATCCTGGAGATGACCTATGTACGACTTTCCACCAAACCACCGACTTGTATATCAATACATAAGATCAGGCCGTATACCTCACTACTAACCTAACCTTTCCTTGCAAGAATACGGGGTACCATAGCGCTTTTTATCTCGGTGTTCTGTGTTCATTTTCCAATGAAATACCTTTTCTCAGATAAAAAAAGAAAAGAGGAAGAACTTGCCTATATAAGGCTGCCAGGCGAAAAAGGGGAATATTTTTCCTTGTGATGAATTATATTAGTTCAGTCTTCGAGGGATTTACGTTGAGCTCGCAGCTATCTGCCTAAACATTCAGTTCATCTATTTGTTTTTGAAGGATCCCACTTATCACATTCATACACAACCTGTGTGCCATTCATCGTTCACGAACGCAACAACTTTGACCGCTTCCCTATTGAGTCATAGAAGAATATTGTTAAAAATGCAACGCCACAGCAGTCTGCGTTGCTTACGAGTAATGCCTCTTCCGTTGCACCTAAGATATTTTCTAGTGCGGTCCTAACCCCTTAAAACTTTCAGTATCTGAAATTAAATCTAAGGGTTCCTTGGCAAATATGTTTCTGGCCCTTAGGGATCGATTCATGGTGCAATAATACAAGGTGGTGTTAGCCGTATATAAGTAAAAAATTACACTAACAAATTATACGGAATTCGTTTTGTCAAATTACAACAAACACAGCATTTTGACGTAACGCTCACCACGGCGAAAAAGTCAGCTGCCTTCCCAACACCACCTTGTATAAATTCGCCTTGGATCGATTTCTCGAAAATAGAAATTTATAAATATTATTTTTTGTCACATATAGTTAACAGAAAAAATTTTGTAGGTACAAGTAAAGATTTTCATCACTCAAAATCATTTTTTTTGTTTAGTAAAAATGTTATTCAAAAACAAAATTGGATGATTAATTTTGCGCCACTCTGTATTAAAGTTCAAAATTTTCAAGTCATGGGGAAATTATATTTTACTTATACAATGTAAGAGGATTCCAATGGTTATTACGAATGAACTGTACAAAAATGTTTGGACTGTATCGTTTTGGTTTCAAAATCTAAAATTTTTTTTATTTATAATTGGCCTCTATATTCATCACTTCCTACTGACATCGATGCTTAGGACTTCAGTCAAAGCAGCTAAAGTTTTCCGTCGTAAAAGTGAGACTTTATAAATTTTAAGCGGGTATTAAGTAGTGCTTTGATAGCCCTTTTAGAGAAAAGTATTCGGACTCCTCATAAATATGTACGTACTCACCAACGAAAGAGTACCATTTAAGTTATTACAATATTTTATGTTGTAGGTATATCGCTAGCTCAGAGTGAAAATTTGCTAAGTCCCTCTCTTGTGGAGATTAAAAATGTATCGTTTCCAATGAAAAGCAAATTTTCTGAGTCAAAAAGAGGCACAGGAAATTCGATAAGGTCAAGAGAATACGATTTCTTTTGATTAACGTCGAATCTTTCTGATTCTGATGGAGTTTTGCTGTTTAACTCGCAAAACGTTGTATTCAAAGTCTTGAAAAATACTTGAAGAAAATAGCTGTAAGAAGTTTTTTTCTTTTCTGTAAAATTCGTAAAAATGTACTTAGCAAGTTTTCACTCTAAGCTAGCGCTATGCCTTTAATAAGTGGCATTCATCAAAAATCCAACGCACAACAATGAAAATACATTTTTATTATTAGATTCATATCCCACACAAACGATCTGATTATTTTGAAGTGGCCAAATTAAAGCTCTATTCTATGTACTATGTGCAAGCACACAACAAATATACTCTTTCATATCTTGAACAAAAAACTACCTCCCAATTACTATGGCTCCTACAGCTAAAACTAACACAACATAGCGATAAAAAGAACGAAAACAAGCACACGGAATCGTAATTTATTTTTCGACACACTTCTTGCAATGACATCTGTCAATTCCACTAACTAAATTAGGCATTTCATCCGCCCTCAAGCGAGTGCTTACCTCGTTCTTAACAACTAAACAGACAAAAATAACATTGGTCGGTGCACCCACTACACATGGCATACAAGCAAGCAGACACACCATTCTTATGGCGGCCACTGAAACGAATGAATGAAGACAACTACACAGTACAGTAGTATGAACGTACTTCCAGGAAGACAACGAAGACGAAATGTAGCGCAAAAGCATTGCAATGATTGAAATACAAATACGAGTACAGTAAAAGCAAAACTAAATAAAGGGAAGGAAATATTAAGACAAGTGTGGACGGGAATTCATGCACAAGCAAGGAGTAACGAAAAATAAGCGAACAACTCTATTTACAAAACGAAATATGCAGTCATTCATTCATTATTAAAATACACAACCCAATCAACAAGAATGACGTAAATGTAAATAGGGAAGAGACATTTTAGCGAGTTTTGGCTATTTTTCTTTGTTTAAAAAATTATTATTTTTTTTATGAAAATGTAGCTTACTATCTAAAATGAACCATGTAAATCAAAATTTCAAACTTTGTATTCGATATATTTTAACAAATGTTCAACAAACTTTTTAATCAGAATTTTTCGAAATCTTTAGAGCATGCAGTTTTGTAGCCCATCACATTTTAGTACAATAAAATGCAAGTTTGAAGTAGCTAGAATTTAAAGTTGATTTTTGGCAATTTTTTTCACGCATTTTCTTTCAAACAAAGTATGTTTGACAATTTTTTTTTGTGTGCAGAAAATGAGCAACACCTTCCACAAAAAAAATTACCAAAAATCAACGCTAAGTCCAGCTACTTTAAACTTGCACTTTATTATACTAAAATTGAATGGGATATGAACCTGCATACTCAAAATTTTTCTAAGATACCTGTTTAAAAATCTCAAAATTTTGCTGAAACTTTGTCGAATTTTCGTAATTTTGATATTAAGTTAGAAATTTCGTCTTACATGGTTTTCATTAGATAACGATCTACACTTTCATATACAAAAATAAAGAACATTAAATAAACGACAGGAAAATAGCCAAAGAATGTTAAAATGTCTCTTCTCTATTTATATTTTCGCCATTGTATGTATGAAGTACATACATACGCATACATTTTATGAATTTCGTTACCTTCAACTCAGTGAGCTGTGTGGCAGGCACTATAATAGGAACGCACTTGCTCAATTACTCACACACTAACTTTACTTATAATGAACAGCACCGACGACAGCAATGACATGAGCTAATTAGTGCAAAATAATTATGAGATATTCATGAAAGCTAAATTGCATTTGCTTGACTCCGAATTACGCTAGCAGTAAGATTCAACAACACTTTCGTTGCGACAGGGAAAGTTATAGAATTTTAAGGTGGCTGATGATGAGTAAAGATTTTTTTCGTACGGAAATTAAGGCAAATAAGTTAATAATGAGGGAATTTGTTGGGGCTGTGCGCGCTGGAATGGCGTGCGCACGAGTATGTACTGAAAACTTTCGATAGACTACTGGACCAACGAATACGCTCAAAGATGGGACACAAGGGCGACCCGAGCCGGCAAGGTAACGAAATACGAAATTTCTGAAATCTCCAGTCTAATCAAAGAGCTTGAAGACAAAAAAGCAAGGGAAACTCGGTTTTAGTAGTTTTTGTAGATACGGAACCCTGTTTTTTATACATGCAAATTTTTACATGCTTGTATTGCTTCAATAAAAATCTAGCACAGAATTTAAATTAAATAATTTTTTTTATATTTTAATTGGTTAAGACCTGCGTTGTACGGAGGAATGTCTACTGAACAGCACGATTATCTAAAAGGGCGCTCTACAGAATGTGTGCTCCATGAGGTCGTACATGAGATAGAGTCCACGATGAAAAATAAGCATTATACGGTGGCGGCTTTCTTGGACATAAGCAGATGGAACGTTCAACAACGTCAGCCTAGAGGCGATGGAGCAGACGCTCAGCAATTTGGAAATTGGAAGCGTTCTGGTAAACTCGATTTCAAGCATGCTTCGTACAAGGTTTGCAAACGCTTATCTAGGCAACAGCGAAGTCACTTGGAACTCGGCATTTTATCGAATTACAAGTGGCTAGATTCTTTAATGTAAAAAAAAAATTTGTTGTTGGTTACAGCTTTTTGTATTTCACGAGAAGAGGGAGCTAGCAGGGTTACACTCTAAGGCGACGATATGTATGCATATTTTAGGTAACAGTTATTTTATAATATATTTTCTAGCAACGACCGTAACGGTAATAATCTTTATAATAAAAATTATAACTTAACCGTTAAAATTTGATTTATATTTTTTGATCAAATTTAATCGTTATTTTATGATATTTATTTTTGCGTTCAAAACATAATCGATATTTTTTATTTTTATTTTTGCGTTGAAAACATAATCGATATTTTTGATTTTTATTTTTTCGATCAAAACATAACCGATACTTTTGATTTTTATTTTTTCGATTAAAAAATAATCGTTATTTTTGATTTTTATTTTTTCGGTCATAAAAGATTTAAAGCGGTCATAAAAAAGCCGTCGCCGTTATAACGCTTAAAAATGATCGATAAAATAAAAATCCAAAATAACGATTATTTTTTAATCGAAAAAATAAAAATCGAAAATAACGATTATGTTTTGATAAAAAAAATTAAAAATCATAAAACAAAGATTATTTTGCGATCGAAAAATAAAAATCATGATATTTAACGATTTTTTCGGTACCTGTTTTCTAGAACAAAAATATAAAAAAACCTGTTTATTTTCCGCGAAAATTTCTTGAAATAGTGTTATTTTTTTGTGATTACTTTCCCGTGCAATTTTCACTTGGCGGGAAGTTGCAAATTCTTGCTGAAAAAATTTTAGCATATCCTTGTCTAAGAATAGGCATGGGTTAAATTTTCTTTTAAAAATATTTCATTAGGCGCGTTCGTAATTTGTTATTTTACTTAACTTACATAAATATATCATCCTGTTAATAGATTGGTGGCAACCCTACTCAAAGACACCTTCCGTTTGATACCCATATTGTGATGTAATTAAGAATACATTTTTTAATAAATTGTAACTTTTCAAAAAGGTGGCAGCCCACCTTTTCAAGCGGTTTTTTTAGTGCAGAAGTTGAAGTCAGCCATTTAGCCTTTGAATAATTTTAAATTTTCAGATATCTGGCAACCCTGTTTTTGAAATTTTTTTACAAAAAATTTCTAAAGAAAATACCGAGTAGAATGGGGGAAAATTGAAAAAATCGGTTGAGTCATTAATACTTTTAAAGCTGTTAAAACTTCAAAAAGGTCCAAATACGTGTCCTCTCGGATGTTTTTATAATTACAACTGGTACTCTTCAATATACCACGGATTTTATTGTCTTGGATATTAAGATATACCTGTACCTATTTCTGTACCATTGTGGATGTACTGTCGCCGCAGATGTGGCGTTGCGTATTCAATAACGTTTTTCTAAAATTCAAAAGGGAAGGGGTCAAAGTTCTCGCGTACGCGGACGACGTGGTGATTATGATATCTGGATTGTGGCAGCATAGGTTTTTTCGACTGACGACCAAATCGAAAGATCTATTCGACTATCGAATTCAGGCGGAGGTCTTTGCTATCAAGGAAAAATTAAAAAATAATTTTAGCGTCAAAACTAGCAGTGACCTGAATTGTTGTTTTCTCTGATAGCCAGGCGGTGATCAAGGCACTTGTCTTTGTAAGTATCACTCACCTACAGTATAATAAAACAGTGTAGAGAGTACTACGTGACGGCTTTAGCTAATAAACTTTTCTTTGTACTGAACTGGGTGCCGCACAGTGGTGCCAAACTGAAATTTACGGTCCAAGAAAGTCCGGGGCTCTCTTTTTTCAACCGATTTGTATATTGTTTTAAAAGAAAGCGGACGAGATTTAGAAGAGATTTCTGGAGGCTGTTTTTAAATTTTAGTTGGATTTTTTAGTGCAAAGTTCAGAGAATGTAGAAATTTTGTAGAAAATCGATTCTCCTGTTCCCGTTAATGACGGTTACATAATAAAAACAATCATAGTGTTCTCCATAAAGGAAAAAAAGTCGTGCAAGAACAATTTGAAATGTTATAAAATGATTTTCACCAAAATTAACATATGTTTCTTTGGAATGTTTTAAAAAATTTTAGGCATACAGTTTTATAGCTCAATAAATTTTAGTATAATACAGTGCAAATTTAAAGTGGCTAAGTGGCCATATAAAGTGTGCACGAAATGTTTTTTATATGGAATGCCTAGCACTGTCAGCAAAAAAAAAAGAATATTACAAATCAACGCGGATTCTTAGCCACTTCAAACTTGCACCCTATTATACTGATGTGCTATGAAGCTGCATACGTAAGTTTTTTTTTAATTCTGAGTAAAAAGTTTGAAATTAGCCGAAAAAAATAAAACTCAAATATTAATTTTTATTTCTGAAAGATAAATTAATGCTCAAGAAATGAGTTTTATATTCGATCAAAAAAATAAAACTAAAAAAATTATCATTATTTTTGATGAAAAAAAATAAAACTCATAAAATAATCATTATTTCAGAGCGAAAAAATAACACTCAAAAAATGAGTTTTATTTTTGATTAAAAAAATATTAACCGATTTTTATTTCTGAGCGATAAAATAAAACTCAGAAATGTATTATTATTCTTATTATTATTGATCCCAAATTTTAAGACCTTGAAATAATAATTAAATATACATTTGTTGATAGAACTTATAATGATTACGGTCCCTGCTAAAAACTCAAAAATTAGGCTCGACAAACCTCTTCTAAATCTCATCAGCTTTTATTAAAAAACCAATCGGTTGAAAAATGAAGTCTCTGGACTATTTTGAACAGTGAATTCCTGTTTGGCACCACTGTGTGCCGGAGCACAGAAGCATTTGTGGCAACGGAATGGCCGACGAGCTATCGGAAAACTGGTTGGACTGGATATATCAGTGGTATAAGAGTTTCTTTTGCCTCGGAGCTATATCGATGGCCCTATCTCTCAGCACTGTCAGAATGTAGCAAAAACCTATAATCCTGTTGGGTATATAGGTGCCTGTGGCCCACTTACTGAACAAAACGGATTGCGTTTCTCATCAAACTGCACTATTTTACAGGACAATGGAGCCTGGTCGATATACTCTCTTGGAATAGAACATTGAAAAATCAAATAGCATTTTCTTTAACAGAATAAACGTAAGTTGTATGATATACAGATTTGCCTAATAGTTAACAGATCGAGAGTTCAGATCTGCTTGTTAGAACAAGGATATGGCTTAGATGTCAACTAGGAAATTGTTAAAAAAGTGTCAATCATGTTCAATGTAGTTAAAAGTATGATATAACAAATCACGTCAGATCAGGGTTGCCAGGTGTCCGGCGTTTAGAAAACCGGACACTTTCGTTTGGCGAGAGGATGAAAGGGGGAAGTGAGAAAGGGGGTAGAGGGTTGTGTATGTGTTTGTTTAAACAGATCACATATTCCATAATCCGTTTTTTTAATTATCAACCGGAAAAACAGACTCAAACCCGGAATGTTCGGTCAAACACTGAACACCTGGTAATCCTGCGTCAGATAAATACCAAAACTCTACTATCTGAGTAGTACTATGATTTACATCGATTGCTTTTATCAGCCATTGTATATGGCTGACAAATTGGGGAAACCCCATATAATAAGCGTCAAACACGCAACAGCTAGGGCAAGTAACTTGGCCATGAGAATAGAATGGTAGTTGGTGTCCTATTGCCTATAAATAGGCTCAAGTTTGTATACGGAAACACGTATTTGAATGCACCTGTAAGCATGCTTACTCGTGAGCAAATATGCATGTATATGAGTTACAATACATAAACAACTTATTGCATTTACTGCATTTGCATTTACAACTCATTTTCGTTTTCATATCAGTTTTGATACAAGTTTGTGTGACCTGAGGCAAAAGTGGTTATAATATTTTATGGTGCTATGGTTTGAATTCATAATCTTAATGTTAGGCTCGTATTTTGGGAATTTTTGAATATAATACAAATTTTGTTTAATTTTGGGAGTTAAAATATATGCAAATTAAATGAAATAGATCTATTTTTTGTTTAGTGTGCGAGTATAAACATACTTTTGAGGCAATGGAAATTTCATTTTAACTAAAAGTATGTTACTTCTTGTGGCCTAAGTACACCTCTTTGCATGCAGGAGGCATCCACCTAAGCATAAACTAACCTTATCCGACATACATATCTGTGGACATTTGACAAAACAACTTATGTCTGTCTTTCACGGACATACAAAATAGCATATGTCGACAAAACATACATATCTTGCCGTTAAAGAGAAAAATGTTGTAATTCGAAAGAAATGTTAAATTTTTTTTACCGCTATTCACAACCTTTAAAATGCTTATGTTTGCAACTGAGTGTTTTAATTTTAATAAAATTACTATTTTCTTTGTCCGTGAAAGATAGACTTAAGTTGTTTTGTCAATTGTCCACAGATATGTACATAAGGCCATTTTTGATAAGGTCTAATGGCGTTTTCTTTTCTACAAAAAAGGTTGCCTTTTCATTGCCTTCTTCTTAGTATGTGTGTGCAGAGGGCAATAAGAAGGCAACATTGTTTTCGACGCCATAAGCGCCGCATCAAATGTATATTCCTTTATACACCGAATAATGTATCTATGCATATTTTATTGCTACATACAACATACTTAGTACCTTAATGCATTGTCAATATTTTTGAAAATGTCGCCTACGTTCAACTGTATGTTTTCTTGTGCGATTACATTGAAAATGCATTTTTATGTGACACTTTCGAAATTCGAAAGATTTTGTGGGCAGTTTATAGAGGCGCAACTTGGCAAGAGCGCGCAGGCGCATTCGAAATTATTGAGATTAGATGCTGCTGAGCACATTAAGAGAGAAATTAGAAAATATGGGGATGTTTTTTTTTATGCTGATGGGAAATTCGATGGCGAAATTGCAAAAAGAAAAAAAATATGCATAACTAGTACATTGCAATTGGAATTCAGGTTCATTTTGATTTAAAGTTAAAATGAGTCTGCTTTCACTAATGAAAGCAAAATTCGTCATTAATTTTGAAATAGTCTAGACACATATTTAAACGGCTACAGGAAAGAAGTTATACTACAAGTTGGAAGCAGCGTATTTTTTTTAAATTGTTAAATTAGAAATACGTGTCCATATTTCCAAATTTGAAAGCATTTTTAAAAATATTTTCGAACAAAAGTCTACTTAAGCCTCACTCTTTTGACACCTGCATTGTTGTGTTTCATTTAACCTCTCATTAAATTAAACTGAACATTTTAAACTGGTGGTAACTCTCTTCAAAAATATTTAATCAATAAAACTTACTTAAACCTCTATTCGATCGAATTTTAGAAACTTAAACCTGCTTCTTTTGACAGCCATATTAAAATATTTCATTTAACTTGTCAATTAAGTTGATTTTGAAGTACTAAACAGGTGGAAACTCTCTTCAAAAATATTTCCGAAATAAAGCTTTTTAACCTATATCGCTTGATACCCATATCTGAACATTTATTTTAACTTTTTAAATTTATTTTTAGATTTTGGATTTCTAAATAGGTGGCAACCCTCTTCAAAAATATTTCGCTTTCAATGTCTACGAAATAAACATCTTTCGTTGGATGCCCATATAAAAATATTTCGTTCAACTTATTAATCAGATTGATTTTAGCATTTTTAAAAAGTGGCAACCTTCTCCAAAAAAAAAAATTTCGAAACAAAGCTTTCCTGAACCACTCTCTTTTGACTCCCACATTAAAATATCGAATGTCACTCGTTAAATAAAGTGATTTTGAATTTTTTCAACAGGTGGCAACCCCTGTAAAACATAGTTACGCAATTAAGCTTTCTTAGAGTTGTCTAGCTTGTTACCCATATTAATGTATTTGATGCAACCTGTTAATTAAATTGATTTAAACTTTTTGTACAGGTGGCAATCCTTTGCAAAAATATTCCTTTGGCACCCACATTATTGTAATATTTTATTTAGTAATAATAGTAAGAGTTCTTTTTAACTTTTGAAAAAGATAGCAACTCTCTACAAAAATACCCCATAAGTTGATCCAGGTCATAGATTATCTGTTTGCCAAATTCGATTTAAACACGTCCAGGAGCTTCAGCGTGAAAGAGCAAGAAACATACGTCGTACTCACACACTCACTCACAAACTTTCACATTTATGATATTCGTAGGATTCCTTAAGCTGCCTTTATTCGGGTCGATTTCCTAGTGTAAAAGGCAATTCAACCGGCCGGAGTCGACAAAAATCGACTAACCTAAAGTATATGTACTTGCATTCAACTTTTACCACTCGACAGCTAATCGAAGTAACTTTGAAATATGTGTGGTTATTCGATTGCTTACATTTTGACAATTTGTTATATTCCGTTGATCGGAAAACAATTTATTAATGGATTTTTCTTTTCTACCGAAAAATATTTCTTTCTTAGTGCCCTCTTCGCAAAAAAAGCAAAATGTTTTGTAGAAAAGAAAACGCCATAAGTATTCCGTTTCGAATCGCTTCTGTGCCCGCTTTAATTAAATTTTTCTGTTGCTCATATTCAAAAAAAAATACTCGTGTAAATGCTTTGGCTAGTCGATTTCGCAGTCCATTCCAGTCGCCAGAAATCGACTCTTTTAAAGGCAGCAGTGAAACTTAATTCGGTTCGTTTTTAAAAATTGGTTTCAATCTTAATCTTAGCAGACGCCTTTGTCTTTGTATATATTTGCCATTTGCCTTAAACAGCTATCTAGGACGTTTCGCCAACTTACTCTCAATATTAATGCAGGCGAAAATAGAGAGCGGGGAAAAGGTAGAGATATGCACTTCCGTTTGTCACACTTTTTTCGCGACGATTTTTTAATTCACACCCGACGCTAAAGGAGTTTCATTGCAGAAAATATTAAAATGAATTAACCATAAGATTAAAAGGCTGCCTTATTTCGTTCCATTTCCGTTGCTCTTTGAAGTTAAGTTGTATAGGAAAAAGTTAAGGATGTGAATTCAATGTCGTTTAGTTTAGTAGTCTCAAATTTTATATAGATAAGCATTTAAGTTCATTAGTTTAAAGATTGATTAATATGTATGCATATATGAATGTGTCTACACATGTCTATCAAATAAATATCTCTCAACTTAACTGAAGCATATTTGCAATTGACATTCGGAAGCGATTGCAATATTCGGCTGACATTTTGAAGAAATACGTAGCAATCAATTACAGCAATTACAACAAAAAGAACAAATTCAATGCTAAAATTATTTTTGATAAGGAAGTTATTTTAAAACAATTTCTACAATAAAAGTGCATTGCTCGAAAACAGTTTGAATGCAATTTACAAACAACAAGCTTGATTCAACAATTACAGTTATTAATTCACAATCAATAAAAAAAACAATCATGCAACAATTTGAGCGAACCCACATAATGAACATACATATGTACATTTGTAGACAAAAAAATTATTAAGAGAACAAAAGCAATGGGGTAGCAAGAAAAACCAATAGCATAAAGCATTTGTGGTAGTAAAAAATAAAATACAAAGCACAACATGCTGCTGCATCGAATTTCAATTGGAGCAACAACCTGATTGCCTGTTCAAACATTTAAGCGGTTTAATTGTGGCAATTCAATTAAGTGGCACGAAAATCGTGCAACAAGCGAAACCAAATAACTAAGAGAGACAAATAGCTTGACAAATTAAATGTATGTACTTATTGTATTTGTAGACAAAGTTATTAGTACATATGTACATGTGTTTATACATAGAAATATATACCTACCTACATATGCAGCTTGGGAAGGGTGCTGATGCAGTGTAGCGAAGAAATCGCTGCAGGGAAACTCCAAACAAGGAAATGAAGTTCGCATCAAATACAAATGATTCTCTGCCAATTAGAACTTAATAGAAGCAGCTAGATAAATAAATGAAAAATGGTGTATGGGTTAAGGGGCTCACTCACTGTTTTGACTGATGGTTTAGGCAAATTACTAGATTAAAGTAATCGATATAACATTTTCGAAGCAGATTATTTAAAGAAAATAACCGGTAAATGCTACTTTTATTTTTAAGCATTCACGAAGAGCAAGGTCAAGTTTAAATGTGATTTTGTGCTTAAAGGTTTCCGAAAAATTCTTAAAAGATTCAAGAACTTACCTTGAAATAGTAAGTATTCCCAAAAGTTCTCGAAAAAGGCGCGCAAGAAATTAGAGACGAAAAAATAAGAAAAAATCAAAAAATCCAGTAAAAGGTTTTCAAAAATTCCGAAAGGCCTTTAAAAAAAATAAAAAATTGTTACAAAAAATTCCCAAGAGTCCCGAAACATCCTTAAAAATTTCACAAGGCCTCGAAAAACTCGCGAGAGGCCTCGAAAAAAATCAAGAAATCAAATCTACAGTGTTTTGCTCTAATTTTCCTTAATTCTTTAAGAATTTTATTGAAAGTACACTTAATTTTGTGCACGTTTATTCAATTTTTGCGAACATTTTCTTACATATTTACTAAAATACGTCTTAATTTGCAGAAAATATTACATAAAATTTATTTAAAAAATTTTTTTATTTATATTTTTTTCACATTTCATATAAAAAAATACTTGTCAATCAATTTGATTTTGAAATACTAAACAGTTGGCAAACCTTTTTAGAAATATAAATGAGGTTTCAATTCACTTTCTAATTAAATTTATTTTGTAGTTTTGAGCAGGTGGCAACCCTTGCAAATTTTTTTCAGAAATTGAGCTTCCAAACCACTCTCTCTTTTTAAACCACTCTCTTTCGACAACCATTTTAAAATAATTCGTTTAACTAGTTAACTAAATTGATTTTGAATACTTAAACAGGTGACAAATCACTTCAAGCATGTCTTAGAAATAAAGCTTTCTTAAATCTCTTTCGTTTGACATCCATATTAATGTATTTGATTTAAATTGTTTATTAAATTGATTTTGAGTTTCGAAACGGGTGGCAACCCTATTCAAAAATATTTTCGAAATAAATCGTTTCTAAACCCTTTTCGTTTCTTAATCATTTATTTATTAATTATTTAATTTCAACTTTTGAAAAAGCAGGCAATTCTCTTCAAAAATATTTTATATATATTGCATACGAATGCAGGTTATAACCTATCTGTAAGCCAAGTTTCATTCAAATGCCTACGTCAAGCATACTCACTCGCTCATTAAAAGGTATAAATTTATCTTAATTAATGCTTTCGTATTTATGCATCACATAATTAAAGCCTTCTGGTTTTTTCTTTAATTTTTGAACAATCTTCAGATTTTTATTTTTTAAATTTCCATGCGAGTTTCTAAATTAAATGCTTCGATCTAATCATCAATGACCATAGGCATACATTTATACATACTTCCAGAAGTATCAGACAGAAAAAGAAGTAACACTATTGTCGCTGTGCAAATACCGGCGCTGGATAATTACTCAGATAATTGTCGCTGCCGCACATAAATTGTCTGCTATAACATCGGCAATTAGTGTAGGAGGTGGTAGTGCAATACTATGCCGTTAAATTCATAAGCACAACTACATTAGCAGCCACTTGGGTTAGCATAAAAATTCACTACGGTTTTCCACTTCTATTTTGTAATTCTTTGTAGTAAGTACTTTGTAAGACTCAGGATCACTATGGTCTATGTTTTTGAAAAGATTTTTTTGTCGTCTACTTACACTAGTCACACATTTGAGATATGCCATGTAATAGTGATTTTTTCAATCGACACTTTTCCATATTCTATTCTACATACCTTCATACCTATGGACGTCTGGAATTGTAGTTAATGCCTTTGGTGCTTGTGTGGTTTTTCACTTTATTTTATTTTGTTTTTTTTAACAATTCTTCAGTCTGGTTTCCGTTTGCTGAGGGTGCAAGTTTATTGTTTCAAGCTTCGTAATTAATTCATGTGTGCACAAAGAGTTCTCTAATTAATACCACTTCACTTGACGGGCGTCATAAGTTCATAGGCATATGTGTAGGTATGTGTTTTGTAATTATAGAAAATCCATTAAGGCCGAACAGATATTCAGTAAAATTTTTGTGAATGGATTCCACATTTAAGACGTACCTACTATGTGGCATTGTAGGGTTTGGTTCAATTTGTTATTGCTTGACTTACAATGCTTCCCTTTGCCCATGGCTGCTACATTGAAAAGGTAATACAGAGTTTACTGTGTTAACCATTCAAAAGAAAGGGACAATAAATAATAAAAAGGCTTGAGCATGAGGGAACACCCACAGCTGTTCATTTTAAATCAAATAAGTTTTTTGTATACACTGCCGGAAAAAAGTATTGGCACAGCGAACTTTGCACAAATGTTCATTCTATAACAGAAACAATAAAAATAAAATCTCTAAACTTTCCTAAAAATCTCGTTGATTTTTGGATTTTTTTTTTTGCGGACGGTGTTATTACTTTCTTCCATACAAAAAAAAATTGTTGAACATACTTTGTATGAAAGAAACTGCGTGAAACCGCGTCGGATACTGAGAGCGACACGGGCTCAGTATCTGCCTACGTAGGGTCGGTCTACAGCCGATGGGCAATGCTGGATGAGGACCAGCTTCTAGTATCCGAACCGGAGGAGGAGGACAATGACGTCACAGTCATTGCCGCCGCCGAACGGGAGGAGCTAGAAGCAATGGACATCACCGACTCTGAGGATGGTGCAGATCCTACAAATTAATCTGCACCATTCCAAGGCAGCCTCGGCTGCCCTGCTTCTTCGCCTCAGCGATAAAGCTGAGGACTTCATTCTAGTCCAAGAGCCTTGGATCGTCAGAAACAAGGTTTGCGGACTGAACTCTGATGCCTACCAGGTGGTAACAGCTCCAGTAGCAGGTAGGATCAGAGCTTGCATTCTAATTAAAAAAGTATATTCTTATT
>JAPVRG010255805.1:0-10333 GCA_029783565.1 Rhagoletis cerasi
CCTCCAACCGGACTCGAACCTGCGATCTCAGAACCAGAAGCAGTAGTCTTCACGCGACGCCACAGCCGACAGTTGTGGGAAAAGCAAATATTTGCGTTTTAGTTTTGGCTTTGGCATTGGAAAGGCAGATGTCGCTGCTCGCATAAGCTGTTCGAAATTGTCGAACTGGTAGGCCCTCGCTTTAGCTCATACCAGTTCATGAACTGGTATTTTTAGTGACTGGTTTGACTTTTCACTGCAGGGTAGTTTTTACTTGCACTTGCATACATTCGATCCTCATAGCCTATACAAAGAACCAAATATTTAAAATATTATTTGTTTTCACAAAACATTCTTTACGGCGAACATTTGGCTCGAATTTATCGCATTCTTATATTCTCGAATATAAAAAATTCGCTTTATCGTTCGAGCTGAAGAGCACAAGCACAACTACTTTGAGCAAATGAAAAAGCGAACGAATTAAAAATGTCTGTCATAATACTACGATAGATTTGAAACAAAGAATAAAATTTCATTCGCAACTGATTGAAATTTATTCTTTTTTAAATCCTTTATAACTATAGATGTTTTAAATAATTTTCTTTTATAAAACTGTGCTTCAAAAACAAATAAATTAAATTAAACCTTTTTTTTCAAAATACATACATTTACATAGCTAAATAGTGATAAATTCAGACAAACGTTTGCGGCAGAGAATAAATCAGTCAGTTCATACTCCCTCGTATATAACGAATGGAAACAAAATAATTATATTTGAAGTGTATGAGAGCGCAAATAAAAGTACAAAATTATTCTTTCGAATGAAAACAAAGCAAAAACAATCTTCGTCAGGCAACGAAACCCAATTTTTGTTTTAACATTCGTTCGCAGATCGCAAATACAAATGAAATCAATGAATTTTAATCATTTGAAAATGAATTTTTTTCAACCCTGGAAAATTTCCGAGTCAACAAATTATATGCCGCAGTACACACATATGTACATACATATGTATGTAAATGTGTAACATCATAACTTAAGATCGGTTGTCATGAATGATGCTTATAGTTTTGAGGCTCTGAGAGCTACGTAGGGTTGCTCACAAAATTGAGCATATGGTTTTTTTTGTTAATATGCGCAATGTTTTACATCCTAAATATTTTCTGTTGGTTTTGTATTAAAATATGGCTTACATTTTAGCAAACCCCATTTAAATCCCAGTATGAAACTGTGTATAAAAATTAAGAAAAATCTCCAAAGTTTCATCAAACTTTAGTATAATACTATGCAAATTTCAAATGTCTAAAATTTCGCGCTGTTTTTGAGAATTTTTTCTTACGGTCCTACGGATTTTTTTCCCTACATAAAGTATTTTTAAAATAATTTTTATTTGTTCTAATACCTAACTCTTTGTGTTATTTTTGTATTACATTCATACTGTTTCCTCTTATTTAGTTTTGCTTTTTTAATGCAGTTTTAGTCTCAGGTTTTGAGTTATATATAGAATAAAAATTTTTTTCCCGTGAAATTTTTTCTCATTTCACTATCACTATTGTGTAGTGAGGCTGATATTTGGCAATTCACCACTAAACACCAATAGTAGTAATTAAAAAATTTGCACTATCACTAACTATCAGTGGAAACTGAAAATTTAGTGCACTACCCCCAACTCTGAAATATACCAGCATTTTTTCTTGAGAGCTGCAAATTGCAAAACTAAAGCGTACACTCCTTCGTGTGAACAAATTGTATTTTTTTTTGTCGGAACTAACACAAAACAACGCATGCAGAAAATAGCACTCGGGCTTCATGTCGCCTACTGTACTGTTTTTATGTTCCTTTTAAACTGTTTTTCACCCAAATATGTACATGATTTACGAAAAAATCGGCGCAGATTGTTTGGTGTTAAGGAGCTCGGGTGTTCGTCTCGCAACGCATCGCTGTTAAAAGTCTCATCCTATTCAAGGCATAAAGCCTCCTAGCCCTTGCTGAGCGAATAATTCTCCCAGTTTCAGACGGTGGACTCGAAAGCCGGATGTGGGAGTGCTATAACTGATTGCAAACTAATAAATACCTGATCCGAGCCCTCTCTGGCCAAATGGGCAGACGCTTCATTACCAGGAGCTCCCTAGTGAGCTGGCATCCATCTTGGGCAAAACTAATTTATTACGTTTTCGTACAAAATTTATTCGTGACTTGTAAGTGCCGAGCTAGTTTCGAAGTATAAGTAGTTATACGACTGGTCTTGCGTGCCGCTTCGCTGCAACTACACACACGCAAACTCCAGCCTTTCCACCAATTTTCGACCACACTGTCAATGGCCTTGTGGATTGCAAATACCTCGGCTTAAAATACCGACGCGTGTTTGCCAAGAAAGAAGTGAAGATTATCTCCTTTACTTTCGATATAGACTCCAGATCCTGACTCTGCATCACTTTTAGAGCCATCAGTAAAAATTCTGCAATGTGTATACCCGAGCTCAGTATTCGGGTTAAGTCAGCACTCAGCCTCAGGTAACCTAGGCTTTCGTCAGCAAAGGAAACGGGGGCGTACTATACTGTGGCATTGAAAAAATACCAAAGTCTAAACATCTGCCACCAGCAATTCCCCCATTACTCAACATTGCAGCATATCAGCACCTATTTCTCTTTACTGCCGTCCCTAAATTGGAGCGCTAGCGTTGCGTTTTCTAACGCCAACGAGTGCCAGCGCGCGCCATACCCAAATAAACGCGGCGTTAGTTTTGACGTTTTCTCATTTCCTCTCGTTTTTATTCTCCATTCCACTTTCACTTTTTGTTCTCCTTCTTTCGGTTTTTCTTACGCACCCAACTTCAACGCGTAACGCCCTGTCAAAAATGAAAAATTCATTTGCTCGGCGTTAGCGCCGCGCTATTGTGGGATGCTTCATACAAATTGTATGGGCATGAGGATTTTTGACAGTTCCTTGGCGCTTGACGCGCCAATTTAGGGACGGCAGTTAGCCTACAGGTGACCTTAAGGGCCTTCCCGTGGGTAAAAACATTAAAAATGGCATAATACGAACTATTATTTACTACGCTTAAGCATTCGTAGAGCATCTTTTAGCTCAAATTTTACAAGGAAACCATGAATTCAATGAATTCCACTGAACTTGATGTATTCACTAACGAAAGTAAGATATGTCAGTCAAATGCATTTACATACGTAAACTATTGAAATCATACATACACATTGTTATATATATAAAATATGCTTCATGGCATAGCACAAGTTTTCTTATACACATATATATGTATGTACATACATGTAGTATGTAAATATGTTCTTATTGACAAAAACTGTTTGTTCGGATTCTTTCGCAAATATAAAAGTTTCGATGCACTCAATACCATGCATATTAAAGCACTTACATATGTATGTATAATAACTCGTATATATGTACATATGTACTCGCATATACACATACGCTGTTTAGATTGCTCTACTTTTTCGCGCAAATTTGAACCTTTTAACAGCATTTACAAAGAAATTGTTCTACAGCGAATGAAACTTTTCAAGGACAGAATTGAGATAAAAGTGCCAAATGGCGCGATTGTGCAATGCTTGGTATTTCTTATCTTTACTACATACTTACACAGGGGCGGACCCAGTAAAAAATGTTCTGGGGGAGGGGGTGGGTATGTTGTTAGGAAAATTATTATTTTTATTATATTAAGTATACTTATTTAATACATTATTTTTGGCATCCTCCTTGGTTTTTTTTTGCTAGCTGATCTAGCAGTTGCTGAGAATTAACCTCCAGATCCCGATGTACATTTAAGAGCGCCAACGCAACCAATCCCTCCTACCCAATGCTACTACGCAAATAAGTCTTCAACCTTCGAATGGTTGAAAATGGCCGCTCGCTCATTGCAACAGATACTGGCAGTGTTGCACCTATTTTCAAATAAGCAAAGATGGTCGGATAAATACTTGTATCACCCTGATTCAAGACGTCAATAAAATTCTGAGGCAGCTCGTCTTTTCGTATGTTTGACCATTACATGAAAGATAGACGGTTACTATACATCAATTTTTGAAGAAAAAAAGGAAGGTAACCTGCGCCACATGGTGCATGCAATCGTCTGTCGATGCTTTCTAATTAGCTTTGAATGGAGAGCGATGAACCTTATCAGGTTCCATGCCCCCATACAATGCATCTTTTTTCACGGCATACATTTGTTCCCCGTTTTTTCTGGATTCTACATCTGATTTGATATAATTTGCATAAAGAAATATGCAAAAAGCATACATCATGCACCCCGATTCACTTGTATAGGCACATATTTTTTTCTCAAAGCATGGGAGAAGCTTCGATTTAATCTTATTAAAAATTTAAAGGACATTTAGAACTGTAACAGAGTTAGGGCCGTTTTCTCGTCTGCCTGTTAAATGTATCTTCCCACGTCGACTACTTTATCGGTACCATGCATATAACAGGAACGATGTTTACCGGGAAGATAAATTTCCCGAGAAAACGGCCCTAAGAATGGCCAAAGCAGTCGCACTTTCAGCTGCAAAAAATTCATAAATTGAGGTCTTCGAGGATCCAGGACTTTAAAGGCGATATGTTGAGAATAAAATTCAAGGAAACGCAAGTGCTTTTGACAGCTGAAGCTGAGCAAAAACACAAAAGCTAGACGGTTATAACATAAAGTCCATTACGAGGTCAGCATCTTATTGTGGAGATAGTGGACCAAAATTAAAGAAAAACTTTGGCGTTCATGACACCACAAAGTAGATTATGAATTGCTCTATGCACTTGTATTCAGGAAATTTCAAAAAGGGGCATCAATTGATGTACAACGTTAAAAGGCACGTCTGCAGACTCGTAAGTGGAAGGACAACTAGAAAATTATGGTTTTCTCCGGCAAAAACTTTAAATTTGATGGCTACAAGGGTTTTAATAATAATTTGCAGGATTTTTTAAAGGATGAAAGTTGAAAGTGTGACGGTCAGAACCGTATTCTAGAGCAGTTCAGATAATATTTCAAGTTTCAAAAATTACGAAAAATTTATGCAAAAAAAGAATAAAGGAAATTTTTTGGCTTGTGTCACATTTTTTCAGACCTTGTTTTAGAATATTCCAGCAAAATTACGCATCGATCCCTATAATAGGAGCTGTAAAAACGAGGATAACAAAGCAAAGTCTTAATTTTTTCAGTGTTTACCCTATTTACGGGACCTAAACTTAAGGGAACGTGTTTGAAATTGGGGGTTTTGCTCATTTTGCGAGTCAGACAGACAATCCAATTGATGGTTGGAGGTTGTTCTTTCCAGCGGTTAAAATGGTAAGTAGCGAGATGTCCTTGACTTATTAAAATGCCTCTAGAAGAGTATTCGGGGTGTATGTCCTTATGCAAAAAAAAAATAAATTATTTTATTTCTCATTCATTATACATAAGCGTGGGAAATAGTTTTCGATAAGGTACGTCCCATGACTGCATGCTTCCACACAAAAATTTGATATTTTTTTTGCCAAATACCTAGAAAAATATATCTAAAGTCTGCATTGATTTCGCTCATATATTATTCATAGACTGGTGGTACAAGGGACAAACCTTGTTAATAAATATAAAAAAAATTAAAATTAAAATAAATAAAAATATTTACAGTCGATCCAAAAATTTCGGGGGTGTTTGAACCCTCAAATCCGCCGGCGCCCCGTAAATCCGCCACTGTACATACATATTTGATATCTGGTTCAATAGTTTACTACACGGTAAGAAAGTTGGTGCATTGAAGTGTTTTGTCAAAATGATACTAAGTTCAAAAAATGTAGTTGAAATTAGCGAAAAAGCTCAGAGAACAAAGCTGATAACAAACTTTGATTTCCTTTCATCTCCCAAACTGACGACGACCAGAAACATCAAGTGCAGCCAAGACCGTGGCGAAGGTATTGCGCTTCAAATCCAGGTTGGCGCGTTTGAATTCATTCGTACGACTGAATTATGACATCAACACACACCCCTCAAATGGGAAGAGAAGTTCGGGCAAGCACTTAACAAAAATTTGCGTGACAAATATTATTTGTTTTATTTTATTGCAATGCCGCAGTAAAGTAGCTAATTAATCTAAATTATTGTCTACAAAATCAGATTAAAGAAATCGGTTTAAGTATATTGAACGCATAAGAAGGTTTCGCCTTATAAGTTTGCCAGGAATTCGAAATTAATTTCGCTATGGTTGACGCAGATCGTTGTCAGGCATGCTTTTTTTACATTATTTTGTATAGAAGTCGAGAAAAAAATGAATGAATAAAAATCCATATTAGCGATTTTAAACAACGTAATACCCAGAAAAATCAAAGACATTCTGCACTATAATTTCTTTAAAGCCATTTAAATACCGTCTGCACTGATTTACATTAGTTTGCAATTACTGACAATAATATTCGCAAACTGAATTAATTAAAGCGTAATGTAATTTCATAATCACCAAACTTAGTGCTACATATCGAACACCATCTTCAAAAAAGGCACAACTCAAAATTTACCATTTTTGAAATGATGCGCTAAAAATGCTCTCAGACCTTTAATTTACCTTTCAGCAAAAGCAGCAACAAAATTTTGTTGTAATTTGTTGAAAAAATCTATTGTATAGTCTCCCTTGCCATATGAATAAATGTGCTTGGAAATAGTTTTCCGCTTTTAACGGCAAACGGGTAATTTTGAGTTGTGCCTCTTTTGAAGAGGGTGTACGATAGGTTAGTATGTATGTATGTATTTGATGCGTTTAGCTACAAACAATGCAATTACCCCGCAGGAAAATTTAAATGTACAGGCAAATGCTTCATAATATTTCGGCGAGCGCAATAGAAATGCAAGCGTCAATGCATTCAAGTATAAATTTATTAATTAAATAATTCATTAGTGCATATTAGCACCCTAAGGTGCTTTTTTAATTTGGTAGATGAGAATACTTTGAGTTCCCATATAACGGTTCATGTCTTCTTAATCGTTAAAGTTCTAAGTAAAAGTATGTATTCGTTCGTACGTACGTGTGTATAGTAAAGTCAAGACACACACACACATGTTGTCTTTCAGTTTATTGACCAATATTTTCGCGTTAAGATGCACTAGAAATAATCTCTATTTATGGGTAATTACATTTGTATGAAGTTAATTTATCACAATAGGTAATAACGCCCTTGAATGAGTAGTAAAACATTAAGCAAAAATGTGGGGCAACAATTAATATACATACAAATATAGCAAGTTATACAAACGAACGTGGCTTTATGCATATGTACATGCATACCAATGCATATGTATGTATAATTATACATGAAATTTGCTGACGTGCGCATCTGAAAAGCTTTAAAAGGAAGCCAGTACGGGGAATCGAAATTCGTCAGTAGTTTTTTAAGTTTTCTGCACGCCTTCAAACAAAATATTTTTTTTTAAATATTGTTTCCAAGGAAAATTTTTCAAGTGTTATACCCTATTTTATGGTTTATTATTTTTATCTGGTTGGTTTTTTCAGCGAAATTTCCTTGCAAAGTTGTTCAGAATGTGTCAGGTCTGAACTTTTGCGAACATACCAAACCCTTAAAAATAAGTCTTGGACACTTTTAGGTGGAAAGTCCGAAAGCAGTAGTTCATTAATTGCACAGGTACAGAAAAAAAATTTTGTGAACCAGAGGTTAGACCCCACTATTTAAAAGTTTTTGGAGTCGCTGAAAATGAAGATAACAATAAAAAATCATTTCAATTGACCATTTTTCCGCTACCACCCCCTCACAACCACCCCTGGGGATTGAAAATTCATTTTTTATGCATAGTTGAGATGGATGTGTATTCCTATTTTTTTTGGGCCACCGCAAATGACCACGAAAACTAAATTAGTAATCGAAAACCTAAAACTATTGTATGTGGACTGAAAAAAGGAAATAATTTAAAAAAAAATCCCAAAATCAAAATCTCTAACTACTTCATTTATTAATGCAGCAGTTGCTTTAGGATGGATGCTATTAAATCTTTAGTAAGTTATCTACCGAGACTTTTGTACAAAGCCTTTTGTATTATGATAACGATATTTATGTATGCACGTTGAATGACGGATACCAATTTAAAATGCCTGACAAGACTCATCAGAGAGTGTAAAAGTAAACTTCATGTCATGGTAAATCCAGCTAATACTGAATTTTTAAATTGTTATCTTTAATAGGCCGTAGCTTGTGCCACTTCATTCTACCAGCACAATTTTCAAAAGTAAGGCCTATTACTTATGAAAAAATTTTCACAGCAGTTGCTCTTGAATGACAACACAGCGAGTTGCATTAAAAGAGCCACAGCGGCGCTTTCCACACGAAAACAGGCTATAGCTACACCATGGGGTTTCTCTTCGAGCTTAGTACAATGGATACATTCGTCAATTGTCCATATAATTATACTCAGATTTCTGCAGAGGATATAAAGAAGCGCGAAATTATGTAAAAGCAGGGCATTTTTCTGCAAGCCCGCTGAAAAGCAGGGCCATTCAGCTATTCCCGACACATCGGGGACTATATCGACACCTATAACTACCGACCAATTATTATATACCCTCACTCACTTTCGATAAAAAAAATATAAATTAGTATATCATAACCCGCCATATGCATATTCTTCTTAGTCTAATTTGGCACCACAACCAGCTGTTAGTTCGGTCGGGGACCAAAAAATTTAGCCTTTTCGAAATTGCGCCAGTTGTTCAACCCTAGAGGGGGCATGTTCTTCTGCGCTTGGTCCTGTCATTATGTTCGTTCCCGGCCTTGCTTTCGTTGTCCGTCCATGGGTGCCGAGTCACCATATGTATACAGTATATTCCGTTTAGCTGCGCTTACTTCCGCTGCACACGATTTGGTGCACCTAAGCGAAATGTGCAGCTAAGCGGAAAAACAAAAACTGTGATTTGTTGGATTTAGATAACATTAGTACTCATAGTTATGTACAGAAGAAATATTTATTTGCAAGCGTTATGATATCATAGTTATAAGGTACAAAGAAAATGTTTTTTAATAAGTATTTCGATAGAAGTTCGTTTATGAAAAATAATTGGTAGGTAATTTTACTTAAGTAGCGATTTTTTTCGGTTTGCAAATTTGACAATCATCTCTTCAACCTCGAAAGTTCTAAAATTTGCAATCAAATGTCCCATTCTAACCGTCAAATTTTAACCGGTGAAGGGCTGGTCTTTTTCGGAAAATTGACCGCCTTGTTGCTGCAGGGAAGTGTCTTAAACACACATCCACTTACAAATATAAATATGTACGTATTCATGCAATAAATATTCTGTTCAAGCACTCGTCAGAGTGACAAGATTTAGTCAAGAAGATGTTACTGGATATATAATGTATAAATTTGTGTACTGAAATGTCTTCCGCCTAAATCCTGTAAATCTTACGGCTACTAGAACAAACTAAAAGTTGAAAAGAGAGTATCATAGTATGCGTACAGCATGCGTTTATGAGTAGTTTTTCAGGTATTGAAAAGAGATAGATATGTTGTTAGCAAAAATAACTTTTGAACATTTTTGGTGCTGCTAAGCGAAGTATTTTTCGTACAAATCGAACTTACTCAAAAACAGGGCTGCTTAACGGAAAAGAGTTGCTAAGCGAAAATGCAGCTAAGCGAATAGGCAGCTGAAAGAAATATACATGCCTAAACTGAGGCTAAAGACACCTCGACTACCCGAGCATAGCAGTGTACACATATGAAGCTGTAGTTTTTACAATTCCGGAGATAGCACGAAGACTTGGAGAGGAAGGAAGCCTTCATCTTCCCTGACAGTAAGGCAGCCCTAACCTTGATAAATACCATGTTGCTCAGGTAGTATTTTACTGATATTTAAAAACACACATATATGTAGATAGTATTTTTTTCCATTCCTAATAACAATGCTTGATATCTGTCTAGGGTATTAAATACATTTCTAGCTTTAAAGAAGAACTAAATCAGATTGAAGCCCACTTTCCACTGAGCGCAGCAATGTATGCTACACGTACACTGCTTTAACCGTTTTCAAAACTTGTTTTAGCTCAAACACAGTTTCTCCACCATCCGTTTAGAATCATTGAGGCATTTCGCTTGAAGCTGCTCGCAAATGTCAACAAAATTTTCAGTTTCCGCAATTAAAATGGAAAATTATTACGCAAGTAAAGCGAGTGATAGCACATTCAAAAAAAAAAAACAGAGAAACAGCATCAACTCGTACATACACTAACACTTACAGGTTTTTTTTTATTGCAAAATAAAGCCACGAGCGGTGAAAAAACTGGTGAAAACGTGGGTCTCACTCACTTCAAAAGTAGTGAAAAAACTGGTGAATTTTGTGAAGGCGGCGTGCAGATT
>JAPVRG010255815.1:0-14398 GCA_029783565.1 Rhagoletis cerasi
TCCCATATGTATTAAAAAGAACATTTGGATGGACCATATATGTAAGTATTTAAAAACAGTGTCATTTCGATTCAGTTTACTTGGCTTTTGAAGCAAAAAAAAAATATTTTTAAATAGAAAAAATATTCATTTATTACAAGCATACTTAGGGCCGTTTTCTAATCTAACCTTTAAATTAATGGCCACTTTGTCGCTTCGATAAACGCATTTTCGTTTTCTCATCCGCGCATTAATTTCTCGGACCGATAAATTGTTGCTCCATGATGTAGCCTTTAAAAATTTGTACCCAACTTTAAAAATTTTGGTTCATGATTCAGATATATTAGATATCTGAACCAGGGTATTGGTTTTGGCTAACAATTGCTTTTTCAGCTCAGGTAACACACCCTCATATGAGTTCGCTTTGTTTGTTTGCTTATGTGGCATTGCCGACATTGCAGTTTTATGGCCAATGCAGTAATTTTTACTTTAGCGTTGCCGTAATTTTGGAATAATAAATTTATTTTCACCGGTGAGATGAGAAAACGAAAATACTTAAAACGCGGTTTAAAGGGAGGAACAACTGATCCGTCGAGTTAGTAAAAGCAACTTTATTGCTTACATTAGAAAACGGCCCTTAGATTGGGATAGGACTGCCTATTAAACTTACAAAAACATAAATTTTTGAAAGCGCTATTTTTGTGCAGGAAAATATTATTTATCAAAAGTCACTAAAACTTATGTGAAAACAAAATTTTCTATGCAAGGAGAGTTGCCAACTTTTAAAATACACGCTTGTAAAACAAAGTAAAACGTACTTTTTGATATAATTCTTTCAGTAATTTTTATTATTTACCTACTTTTTAAATTTTTGTATATTTAAAGTGTCCATAACTGGTTGGTGGTGTTGCCACCTATAAATGTAAATGTGAAAGCAAAAAAATATTTTTTTTATTTTTATTGTTGACTGGCTGTGATTTATGACTTCTTAGTAATAAAGTTTTCTAGGGAGAACAATTTTGCTTATCATCTGAAATGAAGTTTCGACCCACCTTAATTTGCATATTTATATATACGAGTACATACATATGCACTTGCTTCCTCGCCTGTGCGTGATTGCAAGTAAATAAACTCGAAAATTTTGCGCGCACAATTTACTTTCGTTCGTTACCTCGCGTCATAGCCAGACGCGCAGCAGTCCAAGGATATTAGTGCCGTTGCGTAGGTGCCACTACAAAAAGACTATGCGCGAGCATGTATGTATGTGTATAAGCATGCTGCAAATATATGCATATGTAAACATAAGTATATACACATTTGTTGACGCTAGCAGCTTACTCAAATAAATTTCATTAAAAGTGAAATGTCAAAAAGGATTAAAATGTTTCATTCACACACTGCACACACGCACACGCTCAAGTGGTCTGAGTTCCAGTCATTGAAATTCGACTAAATTCTGCGCTTCTCGTACCGCCGTCTTTTCCTTAGACTTCGACTCGATCCCTTTACTTGCTGCATGTCATTCGCGATTTCTATTTATGCATTCAATATAGCTCTCTCATAAGCATTCTATACGATGTATGTACTAGATACGATGCGAGTATGTATGCACATAGCAATCAAGTTTCCTGCGCTGAATTTTCTAAATCTATATTTGCTTATAAATATGCACGCAGTCAAACAAATATACTTATTTATGTATGTATATAAGTAGATATGTATATGCATGTATGTTTGCACTTTTGTGCGCGTTTCATTCAAGTATTTGTTTTTGTCGTCAACACAGCCAGTGACTAATGAATCGTATGTGGTAGCCATTGCGCCTTGGCGTATGCAATGCATTTAATTACAACTCTGGTTATTTGATGAAATTTAAATCAGATTTGATTTATTTAAAATTTTTTAATTGAGATGACCGAAAAATACTTTTTGTTATTTTTTTAAGTTTTGTTCAAAGTACGTGATTTAGTTTTCATTAAATTAACGGGTTTCTTTCTTTTCTTTCTAAGAATCTGGAAGCGTTAAGTTATAGATTGATAGCTTCTATTGTTTGGGGGAAACGATTCATTTAACTAAAATTTAATTGTGATTCAAAGTTGACAAAAGTTGTCCAATGAAAAAATTACAAACAAAAAATTCAATGCATTCACAAATATTTTGCGGTACTTTATAAAATTGTTTAATACAATTCCTGTTGAGGAGTTTGTTTCTAGAGTACAAAATGAACTCGAAAAGTTCAAAACTCGAAATCAGAAAGTCTCTTTTTAGAAAATTTGAAATTTCAGCAAAGGTTTCGTAATTTTAGAGGGTTTCTAGACTTATTAGGGAAAATCCATAATATTTAAAGTTCTTTATGCTTAATTTCTTAAAAGACTTATCTGCGATAATTTTAGTCTTACATGTTTAAAATTTAATTTAATGCAACTATTTTTTGAAAGATTTTGAATAATTTTTAGTAAACCATTTTTTCTAAAGTTTCTATAAAAAAATTGTAAGTTATTAAGCATATTTTCGTTTTTTTTAAATCATACATTTTTTTTTCGAAAGTTATAGTTATGGCATGTTTCTGAAAATTGTAAGGAAAGGAAAATGGTTTTTTAAATTTTTTGGTTTTGATAAAACGAGTTGTTATGGAATATTTTTAAAGTTTCTATTATAAGTCAATAAGTCAATAAGTTGTTAAGGATATTTTGGAATGAATGATTTTTTTTTAATTTTCGTTACATAAAAATTTTTTAAATAAAACTTAAAATTTTTATAAATTTTGTTAAATTATTTTCAACACTTTTTTGCGGTTAAATCAAAATTTTGATTCCTTCTCGTTGTCTTGCATTCGTGAAATTGGTAATATGACTTGAGGCATTTTTATTGAATTTTGAAATTTTTTGACCTTTCTGACAAATATTTTTTTTTTAATTTTCGAAAATTCATAATTTTGCTGAATTTTGAAATTGTATTCAATTACATTTTGGGTTGCAAATTCTTCGGAATCAATTTAAAGTTTTCATGAAAAGTAAAGTATCCAGTCTTTTTGGAATATTGTAAAATTTTCTCGAAAATACATACATATGTACACAAATAGTATAATATATCTGTGGTCATAAGCAATAACAGCCCAACTCAGAGGGCCACCTTTACTATAATGCACTATTTGCTTTTTTTAAACCAAAAGAATTTTTGAATAAGCCTCGGTGAGAATATTGGTAGAAAGTCTATGGCACAAGGGTTACTTTTTTTACATTCGTTTGGCCTATTATTTTCATAATAAATGTGAAGTGTACAAAAAAATATTGGGAAGTATACTAAAGCAGGCTTTCTAACGTGGACGGTTATTGCTTGTGACTTGTAACTTTGAATTTTTTAAATTTATTTGCAATGTGTTTTATTTTATGAGTTTTTTTTTTTGGTTAATCTTAAGGTTTTCATACAAAATCAAGCCACGCTTCTTGAGTTTTGCAAGGTTCTCTGGCCAGTATTTATATTTTTTTAATCTGTTGTAATTTTGATAAGCTCGACCGGTTAAATCAAGAGTTCCTGAAGATGTCCTCAGATTGAGGTCGAAATATCGACATTAAAAATTAAAAAACTAAAACCTGGGTTTTATGTATTTTCTGGGCCTCGAGCTTATCAAAATTACAACAGTTTACAATTTAAAGGCCGATAAACAAAAGCAAATATATTTTTTTAATTTCCATTTATCTTTGGTTTTTGAATATCAAGGCTTCTATAAAAATGAAGCTTTGTTTCTTGAATATTTTAAACTTCTTTGACATTTTTTTTAATTTTAAAATTTTATAGAAATTAAAATCTTCTAGAATTTAAAATTTTTTTGTTTAACTTTTTTTTTGTTTTTAACCGACTTCAAAAAAAGGAGGAGGTTATCAATTCGTCGGAATATTTTTCTATGTATGTTACCGATAACTTTGGACCACGTCAATCGTTATCGGAAAGATGGTATCTCAAGGGTGATTCCATACGAATTTGGTTTAGTTCCGATCATTGGATCATGAAGAAATCAACGGTTCTACTAAGTTTTTATCTGAGAATTAGGATGGTTTCGTTTTTTGTTTAAAAATTACTTTTTAAGTTCGGCTAACCTGACATTTTCTATGGAATTTGTTTTAGAATTTTGTATGGAATATGTTTTTTTCCAAGATTTTCCGAGATTTCCATTGAAGTTTTTTCATGAATTTTATTGCGTCCTTTGAAATGTACAACACTTTTAAATTCTTAATGGTATACTCAGCTTATGTAAAAATCTCCGAATACTAAACAACGAGCCAATTGAGCTATGACTGTAGGTTTCATCCGGTCAATCTTCTCGCAGCAAGGTTCTCCGAAAGTAGTTCGATGAATGGCGGGCTGAGGGTAATTTTCAGGACAACCGTTGTATCCGTGATGCATACCGCCCGAAAACGCTGAAATTCCCCCATGAGATACTTTTGTGGCTTAGCTAGAGTTGTCTATTGCTCTAGGTAAAAATTTGGGTGGCGTTATAGTTTGTACCGCAAAATAGTCTGCTAAATTTGCTAATTTTTTTGAGTCATTAACAATTGAATGGAATGATTCAAGATTTTTCGGGTTTTTTCTGATCGAAATCATTTTTTTCGTCACTAATCCGGAATCGTTTGTCGGCGTTTGTCGATACATTTGTGGGATTTCTCCAGACTTATTGGGACTCCTCCTATTTTATTTTATTTTTCGCGTTTTTTCACATTTTTTAGAAAATTTTCGGGACTTCGGGATTTTTCGGTTGTTTACGGGACTCTGAAAAGTGGTTTTGGAAGTTTTCGGAATTCTTCGTGTACAATATTTTGGATTTTTTCGGTACTTTTTGCAAAATTTCGGGATTTTTCGAGATTTATGCAAAAACTTTAGATATACTTTTTTAAAATTTTTCGGAAGTTGTTCGGAATTCTTCGTGGTTTTTGTTCTGGTATTTTTCGGTACATTTTTCAAAATTTCGGCATTTTTCGGTATTTCTCCAAAATCTTTAGATATATTTTTTTTTTAATTTTTTCGGAAGTTTTCGGAATTATTCGTGTTTTGTCTTTTGGATTTTTCGGTGCTTTTTGCAAAATTTCGGGATCTCTACTAAATCTTTAAATATACTTTTTTAAAACTTTTCGGAAGTTTTCGGAATTGTTCGTGTTTTGTGTTTTGGATTTTTCGGTACTTTTTGCAAAATTTCGGGATTTCTGCAAAATCTTTAGATACACTTTTTAAAATTTTTTCGGAAGTTTTCGGAATTGCTCGTGTTTTATCTCTTGGATATTCTCGGTAGTTTTTGCAAAATTTCGGCATTTTTCAGGATTTCGGCAAAATCTTTACGGAATTCTTCGTGTTTTATCTTTTAGATTTTTCCGGTACTTTTTGCCAAATTTCGGGATTTTTCGGGATTTCGGCAAAATCTTTGGATATAGTTTTTTAATTTTTTTTGGAACTTTTCGGAATTCCTCGTGGTTTTTCTTTTGGTATTTTTTCGGTAAGTTTTTGGGATTTGTCTGTATTTTCTGGGAGGTTTCCGATCCAAAAGTGCATCTATGTACTTAAACTTGATTTTCACGAATGTATACATCATTTGAACAAAACCTTGGTCTTTTACTTTTTTGAATGATTGCACTCTTTCAAAACCTTTAACTACTTATATTAACTGTTTTCAAATTTTGTTTTTTTTAGGAATATTTGCTTGTTAAAAGTTTTGACATAAGCAGGCAAATGAGTTTTTTAGCACTCTGTTACGCAGCCCTAATGAAGCTATAGTTACGCATATTTTACTTTTCCGCTGAAAAGTTTACGCTTCCAAAGCGAATTTCATATCGAATCATATGCACAGTTTATTTTAAATTAAAACTTGTTATATTAAAAGCAGCGATGTCAGAACGTTGCCACTGAGAAATAGCAAAAAAAGGCAGCAACTTATCCTTTACCTGCATGCATATTTGCGCATAAACATATGCATGTTTGTATATAGAAAAGCTTATCCACATACCGCTTATCGCGTAGCTATAAATTAACGCAACTCATTAAAAAAAAAAAGTTGCACATTTATTTCGCACACTTAAATGGCAATAAATTAAAGTGAGAATTGAAAGGCAACAGCATTTAGTCGTAACGCAACATAACAGCGCTGCAGAGCGGGTAATAAAAAAATATACTTAACAATTTACGAGTATTTAAGTTGATAAAAAAGAAATTGGAAAATATGTTAACACGTTAAGAGAAGAGAGAGGTATGCACTTGTCGTCGTTGTTGTTGATGGCGGGTAGCTAGCTGTTTCTATTGTTGCTGGCAATTGTTAAATGCAGTTGTTGTCACCAGCATGCCATGTAGTTAACTACTAGCTTTAGTTAGATGTAGTTGGTATTGTAATTTTCTTGCTGCTGTTTGTTAGCAAGAATAACACCGCAATACATACTCATAGGAACTATGTATGTAGCCAAACGCATCCACAGGTATGTAGGAGTGAAGGAGTGCAGTTTAAAAGTATGCAGGAAAAAATACATAGCAACAAACAAACATACAAAAAAAATACTCCACTCCTGTAAAATATGCACTGCGAAAAACTATTATGACAACAGCGTTAAAAATAAGAAGGAAATACTTTTAAAATATGCACACAGTTTAAATTGCAGCTCCAACTAAATTTTAGCGCGCGCTGCGGAGCCATGCGGTAGCAGGTTGCGTATACGCCTAGGTGGGTGAGCGGTGTATGTGTATAAAGAGGGACAGAGAGAGGAGTGGTGGCAGAGGAGGCACAGCACTCACCTTGTCGAAGTGGTATATTGAAGAGTGCAGTGAAGTGGTTTGGCCAAGTGTAGAGTGGCTGCTGTGTGTGTGGTGGCGTGGAGGAGTCCCTCTATTGGAGTACACTTTGGGTTACGTAGATGCCGTGTGTTGAACGCGACTATGTAAATGAAATTCATTGACAGAGCAAGCCAGCAAAGGAGCTACGTACACATGTACATACATACATACATATATGGATATGAATTCTCACATATTTTCGCAGCTCAACGAAGAATCTGCTGATAAATACGCGCATTGAAAAAGTAGTTAGTACAAAATAAGTGAGTTTAAGGCAAATGCGATGCAGCACTACTGCTAGAGGTAAGAGTTCAAGGCAGCAAAATATAGCTGACGAAAAATGAGCATAGTTGACAGCAAAATCTCATAGCAGACATGAGCGATAGCAGTCGAAATATGTAGCAAGTCATTGGTTGTGGGTAACTGCAATAGTAGCGCAGTGGTTAAGTCGTTCGCATCGCAGCTACAATAAGCCACACTAGTTGCAAAATTAAATAAGGTTTAACACACAGACTGCAGCAACTGAAATGCAACGAAGCACCGAACTTCAGCTTGATAGAGGAATTCAGCTAAGGCACATATGCACACACACACATAACCTCACACTCATCTACATTTGTAATGGTATGCATTGCTGTGAGAAAAGGCAAAAAATAAGCCAAATGTAGCCATTTATGTTGAATGCTTGCCACTGCAACTTCGCGGCAAGTGGCGCTCCATACGACTTAAGTGGAGTCAAGTGCTGCATGACTTAGCAGGCTAAGTATGCAGCAAAAAAAAGCACCCAAATGAATTGAAGGTAAAGTTGAAAAGTTTTGACTATGTCATCGATTTAATTTATTATTCATGAACCAGCATGCGTTCCTCTGCTGGGGTATCGAGCTGTCAGCAAGGAGTTAAGTTAAGTTAAATGTTAAAATATTTAATTTTGTATACACTCGAATCGAATATGGCTAGTCACGCAGCATACCTGCACAGACAGCTGGTGAAATGTAATGACATTTAAGTAGCTGTTGTTGTGGGTGAGGAGATAGCTAGCGCTGAAGAAATCAATTTTCGGTAAATAGTCAAAAAATGAGCAAAAGCAACACTGAAAAGAGTTGGAGGAGAGGAGAAGAAGGAACACATGTGAATGAGTAGACTCATAAGTGGAATACTGGTGTAAATTTTGATCAAGAAGAGACAAGATAACTTGTTAGCAATGACAATAAATGTCTCGGCTTGCGGCTCTTTTGAAGTCGCCTCTTATTTTCCTTCTCCCTCATTTTCTGGCCCCCAAAAAGACCAACCTAATTAATCAGGTGACCAAAGAACTAGTAATTTCATTTCACTTTATTTATTCATTTGGGTCTATGCTTACAAAAATCATGAACTTAAACTAACTAAAAACTAAGGAGAAAACAAAAATACAAGCTATTGGTTATAGACGCAAGTCTTGAGAAAAAAATAGATCTAGGAAGGGCGAAGTCTAAGTTTATACTTCTAGAGATGCTCTTTAGCTCATTAAGAGCTCTTGTAATGGGAACAAAATTAAGGTAATTTAATTTGGCGACCTTTACATAAAACGGGAGATGAAAGCGCAGTGCTCTGTGGGAAATATTAAAGCTTATCTGCTCAAGAAGATTAGAACAATTGACAAGACTACATACAATGTCGTAGATAAACATTACGGACTGAATAATGCGTCTGGAAGCAAGTGAATTCAAATCTATGAGCATACACCTGGAACGATATGAAGATAAAGGCTCTACAAAACTAAGTGGTTGGAGAGCGAAGCGAATGAATCTTAGTTGAACTCTTTCGATTCTATGGGAATGCGTGGAATAAATCGGATTCCAAACTATTGATGCATATTCCAACTGTGACCTAACTAGAGAGGCTTTACAACTTTATAATATAGGGAACTTTGAAGTCCTTAGCATGGCGCCGCAGAAAAGCCAAAAAACAAATAAAAGTGGACCCAGAATGCTACCCTGACGAATATCAGAGGTGGCTTCAAAGGGGTATAATTGAGTATTTTATATTTCTACAAATGAGATTTTTTTAGAAAGGTATGACCTAACCTATGAACGAGGATTGAAAGCCTAGGCTTTCAAGTTTCCGAAGTAAAATACTGTGCGAGACAGTATTAAAGGATGTTGAAAAATCAGTGTAGATAACGTCTACTGGAAATCCAGCTTTAAAAAACGAAATGTAAAATTCTGGAAATGTTGTTAGATTGTTTACTGTAGAATGCCCAGAAACAAATCCATGCTGGTGTGGATCAATTACACCCTTGATAGAAAAAACGAATTTTTTTTACCACTTTTTTGAAGAGTTTAAAGCAGCAAGTAAGCTAAGATATCGCTCTGTAATTCTTTACATTATTCTTGTTACCAAACCTGAAAATCGGAGTAATGGACGCAGTCTTCCAACGATCAGAAAAAACACCTGTAGATACGGGAAGACTGAAGATGAATTTTAATGGCACACAAAGCGAATAACTACATTTCTTAGTTAAAAATGAAGATAGCCCATCTTTATCACATTTCATCGAAGGTTTCAGGGGAGATATGCCATTAATTATATCCAACATGGAAACCGATAAAGTCCCACAGTCTACGACTTGCGATAAGCCATCACAACTCGGGTTAAACGTACTTTCGCCATCTCTTACAAAATTAGACTTAAAAAAATCAGCGAAAAGATTTAGTGTGTCTGATAAACTTTCAGCGCATTTTTCATTAAGAGTCACACAAGTTGGAATATTAGTGCAACGCTTCTTTGACCGAATAAGTTCCAAAAAGCTTTGGGATTACAATACAATTCTTCTTCAAACCGGGAGATATATTGCCTATACAGAAATTTATCAAGTACATTGAATTGGGTCATATAATAAATATATTTTTCTTTAAAAATTATAATTATTAGTAGCTTTGTATAGATCAGAGAATTTGTTCATTCTCCACGACCCGCAACTACAGTTTAAAAAACCGCTTAAAACCGCTAAGCTGAAAAAAACTGAGAAATTACTTTTCTATATACAACCCAGGCTTTCAGGAAAGCTTGGTTCCATCAATTCCGTAGCCGAATTCCGAGCACTTCGATTTTTTCTAGGGAATTGATAAAACCAATTTTTTCTGAAAGTCTGGGTTGCATATAGAAAATAAATTTGTCAGTTTTCCCAGGTTTGCAATTTTTGGGTTTCTTTTTCATCTTGAAGTTGGTGGTCGCAAGGAAGCATTTACCATGTTATCATAATTATGAACAACGAATTATAATAACTCAAAGAGAGCGCTGAGTCCCTACTCGGGTACGCAACTTTACTTGAATACAATTCGGAAATATCGATAGCCGCATCGATGGGTCAAAAGCTCAAAAGCCGCTTAGTTGGCCGACGTATTGGCATGCGATTTCTGATTATTATCTACCTTTTTTGAGATAAAGAGACCAATTTACGCCGAAGCCTCTTGGATCGACCCCTTTGCCGGCTATTTTCAATCCGGTAACTAAACTTCTAAAACTAAAAAATATGCATTATAGCTACTAAAGATTAAGTATGATTCAGTATCTTCGCTTCTTGATAAAAAATAATTTCTGCTCATTTCTATATTTCCCAACTAAATTTCAAATACTTTTAAAATTTTCGTTCTAGCAGGCATTATATCAACCAAACACTTCCTTAAATATTTTAGACTAAAACCAAATATATTGAAATGAAACAAACAAGTTTGCACATGTCATAGCCATACCTAATTTGCGCGTTGAGCGTTTCGCGTGCATGGATTTCTCTCTCAAGGGTATCAAATTTCTAAACACCAGGCCCAAGGACCGAAGCATTTATTTAGGGTTGACTCACAAGCATGAATATTTTCCGCTCTCAAAACAAATCGCGGTTGCCTCAACAAAGAGTTGGTAACTATGGCCACACCATGTGTTGAGAGAAACCTTATCTGTATTAGAAGAACATAAAGACATAGCCTTATGAACCATGCGGTTATTTGAGTGGAGTTCGTAGAAATTCGTATCAAAACAATATTAACTTGCATTTACGAGTCAAGAAGATGAATATCAAGAGATTTAATATATTTGGTTATAATTAAAAATAAACGACAGAATTTCCGTTCAGATAGGCTCATGAAGGGGCTATGAGCGGATACTTGATAACTCATCTAGGCGTTACACCGGTCATTCATGGAAGCGGGTGGCCTGAATGCTGTAAATAAAATTTCAGAGCGTGCATAGAGTTGACAGTCCCAGAAAGCCACCTAACAGGGCTAGGCCTAAACTTAACTCCCCAAAACGTCGGAAATTCCGTAGTTCTATAGGTAGGTATTTAATTACAGCTGGTAAGCCCAAGGAGTGTTAAGTTGTTTTCGTGACAAAGGATGATTTGTTCCCAAACACCTACGGTAAGTTGCAATGTAGTAACCAACAGTTTCTTCTTGATCATTCAAGTCTACCGCTAAAAGAAGCCGCAACAGACGCAGAAAGTCAACGTCTTAAGTGAGTCGGCTATCTATCGAAGCAGAGATTTGGCTAGAATAGGTAACGCACAGAGTGGATCGACCATTAAGAACAACAACGAAGCACGAAAGATAGGTAATACCGGTGAATAGAATGGCGAACTGGTATATGCACAGAGTTGGAAAAAAAGAAGCGCTCGGACTCCGCTTAAGTGGATACTGTTTACAATCCGTGAACACTGCTGCCTGTGAATCCAGCAGTTAATCTCGAAGCATGCGAGCGCAAAGGGCGGCATGCGGTTGATAAAGTACTGAGACTTAGATTCTAAAAAAAAAATTAGTTAGCAATGATGAACAAAAAAAAAAGCTGAAACGTTGAGTTGTAAAATCATATTCGTTGACAGCGGCGACAAAAGGAAACGCCTGATGCATTTTTACGTGGGTACCTGCCGGCGACGGCTTAACCCTACGTTGTTAAGAAATACAGCGGATCAAAACAATGCGTTTTTCACGGTGCCAATCGGCAGTGCGGAATGGACACACCAACCACCTTGATTGAGTTCTTGGGTCCACAACTCCATACCGAGCCAAGAAATGTCGGCTGTACCCGAATTTGGGGTTAAGCCACAACCACCACGATACTCCATGAACCCAGAGTAAACTCTGGGAGCTCCTGTTCCCCGTCGTACCAGAATGAAGTCTCCGCTCAGACCTCGTAGCGGAAACTACTACCAGTTCAGTTTCCATACCGCTCTGGACTGATTGCCATCACCCGCGCATATACTCCTCAACTCTTACGAACCTTCGCCGTGTAAATACTTCTCATGCAAATTCCCCCAAGCTTTAAATATGCTGACTCGTGGAGAGAGCATAGTCAAAAATAGACCGTCCATCTGTCCTTCTAATTCCCTTCCCAGATAAATTTTAATGTCAGAGTACATCGGGTATTCACAAACAACGTGTCTAGCATCTTTGCTCTGCGCAGCAATGTGTGGGTGCCAAATATTTATTTATTTTTTATTCTAAAAACTACGCTACCAATAAAGAAAGAGAGCAAAAGGTTTTTTTAGTGCAGTCTAGCAACGAGTCTCTTACTAAAAGATAGGTAACAGGCAGTTTCACTTAAAAGTTGATTTAAATATAAGAAGAAGGCATCAACTAAGTCCTCGTAATCTTACATGCTATAATAAAATGTATGTTTTTTTCCTCACAAATTTACCTAGTCTGCAAAGAATGAACAAAGTCACTTTTATAGTCATCACACGCAGACAAGCTAATTTGCGTTAAGTAGACAAGTGTCTTGCGCTGTTAATAAAGGAAACACTTTACTCATCAACCTGTTGTGTTCATTAACTGTGACGTAAAAAGGAAACGCAGCTAACAAAGAAATAGGAAGAACAAGTAAAGCATTTCACAATTTAAGAGAAAACAGGCGATAATGATGGTGTTGACATAGATTTGTTGTAATGCCACTTTAATTGACATTAAATGCAAATTGTTGTTGATGAGATTTAAAATTGAAATGAGTTGTTGTTGCTGATATGTCTTTATTAGGCTAGACATGCTTGCTTGTTGTATCTAGTTTTGTAAGCCATATTGCTTCTAGCTTGTTGATATTCAGCATATAATTTTTCACTGACACACACTGACATTCTAGGCCCCTTCTGTTATGCTATATATGAAGTAATGAGACTTATTTCTTAGTTACCATGAAATATCAATTATTTGCTAATTAGCTACAAAAAAGTGCGAGAAAATGAAAATAATCATGATGATAAAGCTTTTTTGTTTAGTGTAAAGGAAATTAAATTTTGTGAAAATACTGTGCAAAACGTTTCTCAGGTTGCTTTCAAAAGAGTTATAAGTAGTGTTTTTAACATAAGGTAGCTGGGTACTGCGAGAGCAATACAAGAATTGCTGGAATGTGCAGTGAAACGGAGTGTAGGTGGACAGTTGTGTTAGGCCTTTACTTAGACAAGATTAGCAGAAAGTTTATATCGGTGAAGGATACTTTAAAAGAGAAACAAGTACGTAACTGAAGAAAGGGTAAACTGTTTTTACTCTAGCAAGAAGAGAGCCACATTATTAAAGGCAAAGGCAAAGAAAAGTTGCTGGCAACATACAAGGCAATTGTCGGGTCGCTTCTAAATTATGCTACCTGTGTTGGGTCACCGGATACTAGCAGAACGCAGTGGATGAAGTTGCAGACCTGTCAAAAAATATATCACCTCAGACAGCCCAAGTAGGTACTTGCTGGAAGCAGAACTAAGTACCTCCTAGGTATCTCCGAAGTCATCTCTGCCGTCGGGGATCTCCGTGGCTTTGGTGCAACTAAGGTCCGGATACTTTAGTGGGCTAAACTAGAAGCACCTCTTCCTTTGGCCCCTGAAGCCCAATCAGCTAACACTGCTTTCTTTGTGGTTTAGCACAGTCGAAACAGGACATTTCGGGCTTAGAAGTGCCGTTATCACAACAACAGCGTTAAAAGTTCCTTACCACTTTATGTATACATCCTCAGACATAGTTCAATTGTAAGCACCTCGTCCCGAGAGACAGGGTTAACTGGCCTAATTCCAGTCAAAAGGAGCCTTCTGGGTTGTAAGCCGTAGACTCCTGATTCCACGATGAGTTGATCAGTCTTGCAGCCGTTAGTTTACCAAATGTTTCTATACTTCTGGGGTTTTTTCGTACTTGTCCCAGTTATTTATCTTAGGGAAGAGGCCTCTTAGCCATGCATGAGGTTATACTTTGGAAATCGTGTTTTGAAACCTACCTCTGTTTAAGATGCCAATGTCATTCGGTTAGTCATGAATAGAGAAGATAAAAATATGCGCGAAAAATCCCGTTTTATGCGCATAAAATAAGCACTAAAATCAGCGAAATATGCTCAATAAAAAAAAAATATGCACAATAAAATTCCTTAACTTTGATTAAAAGAAAGACAATGTTATTCACTGTTAGAGAACAAATGCTTTTATTTCAGTGTCAGTCTTAAAATTCTTTTCGCATTAAACCTCTGATTTTAGTTACTAACTAATTAAAAGCGAGAGCAAAAATACTTAAACAATACAAGTTAATATACCAAAAATTGTGTATTATAAAAAACAAAATGAAAAAGCTAAAAATTAATTCAGTGTATTGCACACTTGTTTAACACACAAGTACTA
>JAPVRG010255826.1:9679-21708 GCA_029783565.1 Rhagoletis cerasi
CCTCATCGGATGTTGTCATTGTCCATGCTTCTGCGCCATATACCAGCACGGGCATGATGAGTGACTTATAGAGCGTGGTTTTCGTTCGACGAGAGAGGACTTTACTTCTAAATTGCCTACTCAGTCCAAAGTAGCACTTGTTGGCAAGAGTGATTCTCCGTTGGATTTCAAGGCTGACATTATTATCGGTGTTAATGCTGGTTCCCAAATAAACGAAGTTCTCTACTGTTTCGAAATTATAACTGTCAACAGTGACGTGGGTGCCGAGCCGCGAATGCGCTGACTGATTGTTTGATGACAGGAGATACTTCGTCGAGGGGCGACCGCTGTTAAGAAAAACACTTTTTTCTAAATTTTTTTGGCTTAAACCCAGGCCCGGCGGAGTTGAGCGCGCACTGCTTACCAGTACACCACAACGACCGCCTAGCCAATTAATAAATGCCTTTCCAAAATTTTGTAATACCAGTTGAGTAAGATTTGCTATGCCAAAATTACAAATCATTTTGCAACAAAACTAATTCTTGCTTGAAGTGTTAACCTAAATTAAACCTAATTAAAAAGTTAATGAGTAATTAGTACGCTTTTAAATGCAGTCATTCAAATAAGTTACAGTAAGATTAGTAAAGGGCTTACGATTTAAAAAAAATGCATGTTTATGTACATTTTTTGAACCCCTATAATGATTTCTGTAATTGCAATTTTGTAACTTTTTAACGCCTTCAACTGCCATTTCCATTTTCTGCATTATGCAATGAAAGAGTTTCCCAGCATTAATGCACAGTTTCACCAATAAATTTTAAAATTTATCAGATCGTTAAAATTTAAAATAGCAAAAATTCCTAACTAAATTGTGTCATTTTAAATTTTAACAGTCTGGTAAATTTAAAATTGTTTGGTTAAATCGGGTAATAAAACATGTAACTAAGCAAAATCTATGTTAAATGCTTTTTGTTACAGAACAAAAAATAACAATTAAAACGAAAATATTAATTTAAACATTTATTGGCAAACATACAAACAAATCTGTGCATACATACGCTTATATGTAGAACTAGCGACTATGAGTTTAACCAGTTGCGCTTCGCCAATAAAATTAGAGTTGCTATGCAACATCTAGTATGGAATCGAATCGAAAAATTAGATAAATACAAAAACAAAAATAAAAAGCAAAGAATGGCAAATGGAACAAGCACAACGACGACAGCAACAATAAAAGAAAAATAAAATAAAAACTGAAAGTCTACGAGTAAGTACATATGATTCTTCATCGCATAAAGTGGATTAACCTGCGCTCCATGCGACGCCGCCTTGATGGGGGCCACAGGTCGACAGAGGGGCAATCGAATCATGAAAATTGCAAACAGACTGACTGGTTCTCAAGGCATGCATAGACATGCATATATCTACATCAGGTTCGCACACACGAATATATTTTGGAGGGGGAGGGGGATTTGTACTTTTCAAGATATATCAGCAGAAAATATTGAAAATTCGCTTCAGATAATACATTTATGCAAGTTTTATGTACAGTCTGTAATAAATAAATAGATACACTTTTTAAAGTTTCATAACTTAACGGTACTTCTAAATTTGTATATGAGAATTGAAGTCGGATGTGTTTTTTTACTTAAAAACTACTTGTGTGATAAAAAGTTCTATAAACACAAGAAGCGCTCGACTTTCAAAAGTAATGAAAAAATTTAAAAAAAGAATTTTAATTAAAATAAATAAATTAATTTCAAGAAATTTTTACACTTTTATGTCCATTTTCCTCGATCTTTCAGCAAGTTTGTCTATAATTTTTTCCACTGTAGGAATGAATTCCCTATAAAAATAAAGAAGTGATAAACCGTTCAATCGTCCTTGTGACATTGTGCTTCTTAAATAGTGTTAAGTCAACGGAGTGATGAATGGTAAATAAATTAAATATATAGATTAATAGATATGTACATGATTATATATATATATATATTAGGGTGTTTTTTTTACTCCCACCTCGAAATTTTGTGGAAAATATCTTAAAAAAAACTCCCTGAAAATTTGAACCTTTAATATTAACATTAAGTCCTCGCCCAAAAAACTCTACAGCTCAGAGGCATTTTATGGTATAATCTTGGTCAATGATAGGGTTTCTTCAGAATTGAATGCTCTACAAAAGTGTCTATTGCGCCATAACCCTAACTCCCACCAGCGCATTAGTACGGGTCACTAAACCCAATTTTTTTATGAAATTCTTGTTTTTTGGCCCCAATCTCGTAAACAACAACAACTACAGAAAATATTGGAATAAAAAATGTGTAGTAAATTCAACCACCAAATCGCTAACATCGATATTTCTTGAGAAATATGGGGTTTTGAAGAAGAGGTAGATAGTGTGGCATTTTAATGGATTATTGAGCTAAATTGTAGAAATTGCTGATTTTTTAGTTTACTTCAAAGCCTAATACCTCAAGAAATATCGATGTTGGCGATTTGGTGTTTTTGAACTTTTTTGTAGGTAATTGAAGTTCCTACAAATTTTATGTATGTATATTTGCTTCATTTAATTTTTAGCCGAGATTTTGAGGGGGGTTTGTACCCCAAATCCAACCCCTTGTGTGCGCTAATGTTCTACATACATAGGTGTGCGGTATAAGCCTTTGCTTGTATGTATGTAATATGTATTTATGTATATACATATGTATCTATGTTTATGTGAGTACTTTGAGCTTCGAGAAAAAACCGTTTCAATAAAAAAATATTCTACACAAACATGTATATATATGTATGTATGTATGTACTTGGCCTACAAAATAGTGCCAATAATTTTTCGCGCACATATATGTAATTGTTTACGAAAATGCTTGAAAACCAGTAAGTTTGTTTGGCTATCTATAAAGGGTATTTATCAAAAAAAAAAACATTATAGTTTATAAATAAAAATTTGTAGCTTTTCGGTGGCCTAAAATCTGTAGAAATTCCTCCTATTAAATTTTTTTAGAACAAAACCGCCATTTGTTATTTTGCAAAAGCAAATATGTATTTGCATATGTGCACACCCTGTACGAAAACGCTTTTAGTTACTCATGCCCACTTAAATGCCGCCGATGCATTATCAGTTTGTCTCTACATCCAACTTACATTGACGTTATGCTGCACTTGCAACAGCTGCAGAGCCAGACTATGGCTTACATACAGCGTGCCAAACAAAGTCATGTTAGCAGCTAGTACCAACCGCGCCATTCAAGGTTGGGGCAGAGCAATGTGCGCAAATTATCAACCGCAGTAGCATTCAATGTCAAGTCCATCAATTCCTAGCGTAGCCGTTTGGCGCTGCCAACAAAATGCAAGTTTTCAAGTTTCACACAGCCATAGCACGTCTCAGCATCTCTTTAATTTATGCAAATGCGGTTAAGTTGGCAGTTTATGTAAATACATACAGATTTTTTGCTTGAAATTCAATTTAAAAATTCAATACTTATTGTTGCAGTTTTTCGATGGTAAAGCTTGTATTTTAGGGGTTCTTTTTGTTTTTTTTTTGTGATCTCCTTTGAATTTCAAGTTTTTTGTTATGTATTAAAAGAATATGAGTAAAAGTATTTATTTTTAGATATTATATAGTAAAACTTCTTCGACTATATCCTGTTATGTTCGCTTCTTTGTTGTACAAAATTTAGCTTTAATCTGTTATTGCATTTAAGCGAAAAAATATTTATTTATAAAGTAAAGAAAGTAGCTTATAGAGCACCGATCTTGATGATTTTCTCCTTTCCGTAGTCTGGGCAGTTATACGAACCACGAAGTGACAGATCCTTTGAAGCTTAGTGAGCACAATCTGAAAGGCTATTGAATTTGCATAGATTTGTTCTCTAGAATTCACCCAAAGATATATCTTCTTTGTCAGGCGTTTGAGATTTGTAAAGTTCAATTTTTGCTCGTCGCGATAGTCTCTGCTTTCCTACTGTCTATCGACTTCCAACTACTATCTATCTGTTGGCAGGCGGAAGAATATCTTTCTTTTCCCAATAAGCGGAGGCTACTTGGCCATCAATATCAATGTCATCTGCGAATGTTAGAAGTAGAGATGGGCGTGGGCCTAAATTTTCAGGCCCAGTCCGGCACGAGTGTAAAATACACTTTAAAAAACACGCTCGACCCCGTACGTTAAGTATTTCAGTGAGGCCCGGCACGATGGGACACGTCCCAGCCCGAAATGATAGTGCCAACTTTTATTTTATAAAATTTTTGTTTATTTTGTATGTATGTGTGTTATGTACTTACATTTGCTGTAAAATGCTATTAAATAGAATTTGTCAAAATATATGTATTTGCTTAAGCGGATAAATTGAGCACGTACATATATTGTTTTTTTAGATCAAAGATTATTATAATACAGCTAGAGAAAGTAAAATAATATCGTTGCGATAGCTGGTGGCATTACAATCGCTACCATGTTTTTTTTATTTTATTCATGTACACTTCTAAAGATATATCAGCAGAAAATAATGGAAATTCGTTCCAGATAATACGCTCTTTAAAATACACTTATGCAAGTTTTATATACAGTCTATAATAAATAAATAGATACACTTTTTAAAGTTTCATAAATTGCACTTTATTTATATAAAATAAACAAAGAACTCAAATATTTTTAATAAATTAAAGGTACTCCTAAATTCTTATATGAGAATTGAAGTCGGTTATGTTTTTTGCTTAAAAAGTTCTATAAACACAAAATGCGCTTTACTTTCAAAAGTGATCAAAAAATTTTAACAAAAATAAATAAATTCATTTCAATAAATTTTTACACTTTTATGTCCATTTTCATCGATGTTTCAGTAAGTTTTTCTATAATTTTTTCCACATTATATAAATAAAGAAGTGCTAAACCGTTTAATCGTCCTTGTGACATTGTGCTTCTTAAATATGTTTTAAGTCTACGGAGTGATGAAAATGATCTCTCATTCTCCATGTTGTTGTGGGAGAGTTACTAGAAGGGTAAATAATTAAATATATAGATATTTAGTTATGTACATGATTATTTATATATCTGTATATATGCTTCATTTAATTTTTATCTGATTCGTAGCCAAGATTTTGGCCAAAACCCACCCCTTAAATGCGCTAGTGGCTGTATATAAAAGCCTGTACTAACTTTTCAAGTGCATTCGTATAGGTACAAGGTACATTTTCTCCTCAAATTACGTACAATTTGAATATTTTGTTTTCCATCTGGTCACAATCTCCATGCACTTAGCGGTAAGCTAGCCAGCGCCACCAACTATTCTAAGCTACAAAGTGCCACATTTGGCGTTGCCGTTTTGGTCTTGTGAGTTTCTTGAAAATACCAATATTTTTGCTGGAAAAGTTTAAGTTTTGTCTTTCTTAAATTATATCATAAAAAATATTAAACTCGCACATGAACTTATTTTAAAATAAATTACAATATTACCGGATGTAACTAAACATATTTTATTTAATGTCAACATGAAGGTATATTCGTTTTAGAGCATATTTTATATGCGGGTCTTTCATACCCTGCCACATACTCTTTGTAACATTTTGTTACCACCCGCCGTGTTAGAGATGAAAATTTTTTTGGTAGTTTGGGAATTGATTTGGTAGGCTTTTGAGTACCTAAAAATATTTACAAGTGGCAACTCTGGCCACATTGAACAGTGGAAAATTTTCTGAAAAAACTGGCCGAAAGTCCAAATTTTTTTCTCCTAAATTTGTATGCAGTACCCTCTATTTAATCTTGCCAAGAGAGGGGGAAATACCACATAAAAAGTAAAAGCGCCGAACAAGGTGCCATTTTGTTTGAATTAAAGTCAGCTCATTTATTTATATTCCAGTCAGCTAGCGAGCGAAAAAGCGTTGACCACAGGGTTGCAAAAAGTTGCTTCGAAGACTTTTTAGATGTCGACATAGCAACCCTTCGAGTTTAGAGAAATTTTCCCACTGTTGATATTATGAAATGAGATTTCAAATAGAGAAATGCCCTGCGGTTGTTGATTGGGGATATGCGGTCATGGGATGGCACACCCGTTTGCCATAAAACGCGAAAAACTATTTTCAAGCACATGTTATTCATATGGACAACAAATTTTTTTTCAGCTTTTGCTGAAAGGTAAATAAAAGTTCTGTGAGCATTTTTAGCGCATTATTTCAAAAATGACAAATTTTAAGTTGTGCCTCTTTTGAAGATGGTGTGCAATCAAAGCCCAGCAAAAAAACACCAAGTTGATAAGCTTAACAAATTGTTTCTCGACTTAAGAAACCACCTACAGGAAAGGACCTATGTAAGTGTGCTAGCTATTCTATAAGCTTTTGGGCGAATACTAACACTTAGCGCATAAATGCATGCTACTACCTCAATAAACCCGATTAAAAAGAGCAGCACAGTTGCGTGCACTTCTGCTTGTGCAAAAGTTTCCTTCATGCAATCTAGGACATTTTTGCATATGTAATAACTTGATGGAAATTCAAGGCATACTCAGCCTAGTCTGACGCATCCTGTGACAACTCGTCCGGAGTTTTTTGCGGAATCTGCATGACTTACTACCATACAGAGTTGGTGATATGCCACAGAGCTTACCCACTCGTTTTTGATGGAATACATATTTTTTTTATATAAATACACTTAGCTCAGCAGCCACTTCAACCCAACCCAAACTTATTTCGCTCTTCCTGGGCAAGCTTCTCTGAAAAAATCGGCATCTCAAAGTATTTGTATGCAGAAGCACGTGAAATTTTTTACCCTATATTGCGCCGTTTTCACGAAACTAGCGAGTAAAAATTATCTCTCTACTCCGCCGTAATTGAATTTTTTTTAGTAACGACACTTTCTGTTTATATGTACATGCATATTTTGCCGGTCAAGTGCCTACTAGACAGACATTATCTTAGACTGTATATTAACTTTAATTCCTTTCTATATCTTTCCCCGTTTATTATTTAAGTCCTAACTTATATGTAGCATATGTTTGTATGCAAATAGTTTATACCGGAAATAATTGATTGCCAAAATATTTTCTCCAGAAATTTTATTGATTGTGTACATATGCTTACGTAAATTTGACTATCTAATAATTAATTTATGCAAATAGATAAATGTATACTTATGTGTATGTGCAACAATAAAATACGCTACCGCTATGCGGCGAGTCACATTTGAAAGCTGCCAAAAGCAGTTTTGAAAAAAGTGTACTTTAATAAAATAAATTATACACATACATACATAAAAGACATTGCAGTGAACCTTAATCAGGCGCACATCTGAACACGCTCAACATGGTTGAAAAGAATTGGTAATGAGAGCTTAATAACATCAAAATAATGTTATCTCTTGTCCAATTTGTTTGGGAAGCAAACCGGTTTCGCCAGTGTGCTATCTTCAGCCTGATTTTTGTTTGTTATCTGAATACCTGTCGGAAATATGGACAAACGCGAAAAAAGTGGTTTTGTATTTGTCGTCCTGACCGTACGAATAGTATTTTAAGCCTCATATGCAAAAACACATGGATGGCAATATAGAATTCAACTCAAAGGAAATGGTAGGCATACCAACTGGCCAGCTTTGTTTGTTTGAGACCAGATCTCTTCAATCGCCAAAAAGCGCTGGAAGAACCTTTCATCCTATGAAGCCGCCCTTGTACCTGGCCTTCCTACAACAGGAAAAAAACGTCGCTGCTCTTAAGTTTAAACAAATAAAGCGTGTTAAAAGCAACGTTGTTCCTTATAAGGTCTCTTACGGGTCACTTCTTAATTGGCTTATTACATGCCATTAGACTAGGGATGGACACAATGACCAGGCATTGTGATATTTGCAAGAGCATAGAAGAAGTAGAAAGTGTACAACGAATTGTATGGCCATTGCTCGGCTTTAGTTACATAGTTGGTTAATTGAATGAGTACAACAGAAAACAAGAGACACCCCGCGACCTAGAAGGTCATTTGTATCGCCTTGATAAGTTTCTAACCCTGACGGCCCAAGATATATACTATCAGCCTTATAACTTTTTGGTAGACGTATTCCTGTTACTAAGGGGTCAGACTATGGAAGAACTAAAGCATTGCAGTCTTAGTCTGGCCAATGCCAGTTTTAAATAGAAGATTACGCATGCTTGGCAAACCATACTTTCAATGCCTTGCAGAGATTTTACAGGTGGAAATAAGTGCTGTGGCAAATATTATTGCTTCAATTAAGTGCTTTGTGTCCGAGTGACATCGAAGGGGATCGCAAACTAAATATGTATCAAACCATTCCAATCTAACCTAACAGTGATCATCTAAGAACGTTCAAGGAAAAAGGTCTTTATATATATCTAATTTTAGGTTGCAAGACATCCGCGTGACCACTGCGGTTGGAATAGTTTACACGCATTAAGATTTGGCGACCACTGTACAGAGCTGGAGGCCATCATCTGCCACTGCCCGGTGCTAGTTGGACGTAGAGCAAGCTCTCTTGACAGTCTCTTCTTAAAAGAGCTATGTATATGATTTAAGATTAATAGATATTTGCACCAAGTGTTTTTTTTTGGGGTATTGCGATAAGTGTAGAATCAAAAAGAGTTCTGGTGTTCCATTGCGGCTTTTAAGTTAGGAACAATAGGAGACGGAAATATTTATTTACATATATTATTTAAAAACATTTGCTTCTTTCCGTGTATAGATACAGATATCAGGTAACCAAATGTACCATTAATAGGATGTCTATGTATATTAGGATGCATCACCAAAAAATTTTGCAGTTTTTCCACTAGAATTATAAAATTTTTTATTTATTAAACCTTTCGCCACAATATGTCGTAAAAATATTAAAAGTTACGAGAGCTGTACCTGTTTGAAAATACCACCAAAAATCTATTTGGTTTATAAATAAAATTAGTTTTTAGAATAATATTTTCCAAAAAATCGCCTCAGATGATAGAAGAGTTTAAGCTTAAAAGGTCTGTTTGAAAATTGTTTCAACGTAATCAAAATGATGAGATTTTTGGAGGTATCTTCAAATCGGTCCAGCTTACGTAAATCATAATATTTTTTCGAAATATTTTGACGGAAGTCTAAAAATATAATACATTCAATAATTTTGGTGAAAAAAATAGTAACGATATTTTTTTTTTTTTTTGGATGCAGAGTGTTGCACTCTAATGTACATACAACATTAATGCCACCTCAAATACAATTTTGTGAGATTTCAATTAACCAGTTCTCTTTGTGTCAGCGCGTGTTTTAGCAAGTTCAATATTATTGAATCTTTTTACTATGCGCACGCCATATATTTTATTCATATCTTAAGTAAATTTTATTATCGACAATTATCGAGCCAAGCCTCCACCTGTATAAAAGAATGCCTATGTCACCTAAATTTACTTGATTTTAAGAGAATTTTTTTTGGTTTAATAAAAAGAAATACATACATTTGTCTCAATTACTGAACTCACTGAACAAGTTCATACCTATCCAATTTCCGTTCCAATGTAAATTAACGTTGGCATTAAAAAAAGTTAAAATTCTATAAAAGAACTCGCAAAACTTAACGAGTTCACGTGCATCTCTTTTTTTCTACGCGATCGTATCAAAATTGGTGTCCCTGGTTTAGCGATTTTTTATTCAAAGTTTCTGTTTGTTTTTCGTACCGAATTCCTTAAAAATGGTTTCAGTTTTAATTTTTTTATTTCTATGGCAACCTGACAGGAATAGCTGATGAGTTGCAGTTATTTTTGAACATTTCATTTATACATTCTAGTAACTATGCTTAGATTCTTTAGAACTTATTTGGTAGTCAGTAGAAGGAAACCGTAGACGCATAAGCCGAATTGTTAATGACTTGAGGCGAAAAATGTGTATTTGGTTGGCAACGAATGGAGAGAATACGAATTTATTTATTCTCTAGAAGAATTGTGTGACAAAGCGGTGCGAGTGGGAGAACAATGAGCTCATGTGCTATATTTCAGCAAATATTTTTCAATAAAAACCAATCATATAAATTCATCAATAGCAGTTTTCAACAGCGGCGCATGCACATATAGTAAATTATCCAATCATCATTTAGGGGATGTGCTGAAAATAAAATTATAAAATGATTTATTGCTGAAAAGCCATTTTTTGTGAGCTAAAAAGTGAGCTAAAAATATATATAGCTGATTGATTTATGTCTATGTAGTCATACAATTTTAGTGTCTAAGTAAATTATATTCATAGAGGTAGTTGCCTTCTAAATTTCGTATTTAAAATTTTCGTTTTTTCCTCTCTACTCCCTTGCAGATGGCTCCAAATCTGATAGGCAGCACTTTCCTTATTGCCGAAACGGCAATCACCAACAATGACGCTAACAACAACAAGCAGGCTGCATTAGCTAAGAGCGCTTGCAAAACAGCAAGCAACAATGATCGTGTACCACATCAGGGCGAGCCAGCAGCAGCTATTAGCCGTCAAAACTCTGCCAAGCCAGTGGCGCAGACTCAGAATAAAGCTGATACGGCTACGCAGAAACCTTATAAAATGGAAATCGTTTGGTTCAATGTTTTCTTATTTGTGATATTGCATTCGACCGCACTCTATGGTGTATGGTTAATTTGGGCTGAGAATGCTTATCTGGAATTTGTGATTGGTGCGTTCATGCAAAAATTTACTCACTAGATCTATTTTGGTTTACTAAATCTATATTCTTTCTCTTCCTCTCTTCGCCCACAATAGCTTACTTTTACGCCATACTTGGCGGCTTGGGCATCACAGCCGGTGTACATCGTCTCTGGTCGCATCGCGCTTACAAAGCCAAATTGCCATTACGTATCTTTCTTATGCTTTGCCAATCGCTCGCCTTCCAGAACAGCATCTACGAATGGTGTCGTGATCATCGTGTCCATCATAAATTCACCGATACCAATGCGGATCCGCACAATTCGGGTCGTGGTTTCTTCTTTGCTCATATGGGTTGGTTGATGTGCAAGAAGCATGCGGATGTGAGAGAACGTGGCAAATGCATTGATATGAGCGATATTTTGGCCGATCCTGTGGTTCAGTTCCAGAGGAAGTGAGTAAAGTTTAAAGAACAATTTTGAGAATTACATATTTTTGAATGAAGGGTTAAATTTGAGAATCCTGTGAAATAGAGGAAAATTTATAACAGATAATTGACAATGACAATTATTGTAATGGTGACGATAACAATTGCGATAGCATGCCGATAACGATACAAATTTCGATAACGATTACAATGCTGTGTTGCGCTAAATGGTCACCTCAAGTGTAGACCGGTCCTTCAACATTTGACCTTTCCAGTGTGTTCGCGGTAGTTCTTCGTACCTACCCAAGAGTGCTGCATCGTAGGATCTTTTCATCATCTTCTTCAGTACTCATCGCATATGCGAACAGAACCATAGATCTTGCGCAGAAGTTTTCTCTCCGCCGCCGATCAGATGGTCCTTTTAAGAATATTTTTCGTTGCAAGATTTCATTTACACAGCCACGAGGGCTGAACAATTTAGAGTTGGCTTCACACCACGACCTCCTGACTACAAAACTCGAAGCTACTGACTTCCGGTAACCACTTCTTAGACTAGGGTAGCACTGCAACAGCATTACCGATATCTCCAAAGTGAGACCAGAAAATATGGCTAGAGTAAATTAACCGGGAAAGTAACCAGATTTCGAGAGTAGTTCCCTGAAGATGCATTTGTCTCGGTTGAATCCAAGGAAGGTTAAAAAAATAAAAATTGTTTTGTAAAGTGGCATACTGCTTATTTGGTTGGGCGTAAAACCTCAGTTCGAGATGTCGTCGAAAAACACGGCGCAGAGTTTTCTTATAACAGTGATCTTCTACATACATACCTCTATTACTTAGGAAAATAGTTTTTGTTTTCATATCTAACTTAGCTCTTTCTCGCTCACAGATACTACTTTGTTGTAATGCCCATTTGCTGTTTCGTCATTCCGGCACTCTTCCCTTACTTCGTGATGGGCTCATCGCTCCAAGTCTGCTTCTTCGTTTGCTCAATGCTGCGTTATACACTCTCGCTGCACGGCACATGGCTGGTGAACAGCGC
>JAPVRG010255874.1:0-25397 GCA_029783565.1 Rhagoletis cerasi
TCTTCGCTACGCATTTGTATTCCACCAGGGATTTATACTAGATTTGGTTATAGGTATTAAATACACCCTGCACACTTAAACACTAAATAAGTAGGTATTACGCGGACCCAAGTGCGTGGCATTTATATTTGTAAGTAGGGTAGTATGTAGTGTAGTATTTAACTACGAAGTTAGCTCACTAAGGGGTTACGCTAAGAGGTTGTTTGTTTAGGGTTTATTAAATATTTTCAAAATCTAAACCTTTCCGATATTAGCGTTCGTTATTAATTTTGATTTACTTGTTTCTAGCATTGGATCGTTGGTTTTGTTAGTACTTACGTTTACAAATACTATCCGAACAGTAGGTATTTGTCGGGCAGTCGCTGGTCATTTGACATGGTACGGGTAGTGGCTTACAGCCGGTAACCCGATCAGCGGCATTACCATCGTAACCATTACGGCATGCACAATGAGCTTGATGACCTTTGGGTATGCATTCGGCATTCGTGCCACACTTAACATTCGCACAAACATCTTGACACTTGGTTATACCGTTAATTTTCATGCACTCAGCATGCGGGGGACAATCATCGCTAGTTTCACACTCCACCGCGGTGCGACAACCTTCATTGTAAGGATCACCAACCAAACCGGGAGGACATGTACATTTGAAAGAGCCACGCGAATTGCGGCAACGCGCACCTGGACCGCACGGTGCATCTTTACAAAAGTCGATAACTTCACAACGTACACGCGGATCGCCGGTATAGCCGGGCTGACAGTGACACACCTGTTTGTGATTTTCTGTAGTGCAGAGCGCATTATCGCCACATGGTTCGCCAATGAGGCAAGCAATCTTGCACATATGATCGTCGCACGTCTTGTCGTGCGAACACTCTGCGTCCGTGTTACATTCAATTTTGCGGCAACCCGTCTTAGGATCGCCGAAGAAGCCTTCCTTACATTCACAATCGGGCGCATGGCTGCGCGCAATGCACTCGGCGTTGCGTCCACAAATAGCGCGTCCCAGGCAAACATTCTCGCATGACGCACGTCCATATGTGTCTTGTATACAATTTTCGTTCCCATCGCAGTCATCGTCGTTACGGCAGAGCACCTCTTTGGTGCAAATATTGTTGAGACAATATTGAAATTCGGCGCAGGTGGAGTTCGTGCGGCATGTGGGTTGACACACGCCTTGTATGCAGAGCTGATCGGATATGCAATCGCGCACGGAAGAGCAGAGCGTAGCGCAGATGCCGTTGGTGCAAATTGTACCCGAGGCACACTGGCTGTCTGTGTTGCAGTATTGTAGTGCTACGCAACCGAGCTGTGCATCACCGGTTGTGCCTGTTTCACAAGTACACACGCCGATGTGATTCTGCGTGGTGCAACGTGCATTCGCGCCACAAACGTTCGGTAGCGCGCAAGGATCCACACATTTTGAGTCCAAACAAGCTTTCTCATTGGCGCAGTCTTCATTGTCCGAGCACTCGATGTAAACGCATTCGATGGATGGATCACCGCGTGCGTTAGATGGACAAGTGCAGATGGCATTGTGTGATTGCGCCGAGCAGGTGGCATTACGTCCGCAGGCATTCTCACGCTCGCAAGGACTGCGACAGCGTGAATTTTGGCAGCTTGCGCTGGAAGGACAGTCCGAGTCGGTGAGACATTCGTTGGGGTCACGGCAACCCACATTGATTGGATCGCCTATCAGTCCTTCGCGACAGAGACACTGGTAGCTGCCGGGTTGATTTTGACACATAGAAGTACTGTGGCAAGGCTGTGACAGACATTCGTCTATATCCTCACAGACGCCGTTCACGAGCTGGTAGCCCTCATAGCAGGAACAAAGCCCCTGGTGATTGGCAACATTGCAGGTGCCTTTACCGCAAGATATCAGATCGCAGGGCTTGATACAACGATTGGTTTCACTATCGCAAGCCTTGTCGCTAGCGCAGTCTTCGTCAACGATACATTCGACTTTGAAACAGCCGACCGTAAGATCGCTAGGATCGCCCAAATGACCTGGTGGGCAGTCGCAAGCTGCCTGATGGTTTTCAGCAATGCACAGCGCATACGGTCCGCAGGTGGTATTCGTGCAGGGTTCCTTACATTTGTCGTTAACGCAGGCTAGATTATTTGCGCAATCCTCATTCCTGTAGCATTCTTTTGGTGCGATGCACCCTTGTTGGGAGAGCCCATCGCCTACGGTGCCTTCGGGGCAAATGCAACGGTAAGAGCCGGGTAGGTTCTCACAGCGCGCTGTTGGATGGCAAGGCTCCTCTGTGCATTCGTCAATGTCGGAGCAGCCGAACGGCGTGCCAATGAAACCGGATGCGCATTTGCACTTACCGCTCAGGCAAAGCTCTGTAGGTGGACAATCAGCATCGGAATCGCAGCCGGGTTGGCAGGTGCCGTCATTGTTGCAAATTTCGCCTGGCAGGCAGTTGTTGCTGGTGTAACAAACCTTACGGCAGACATTCTGGTAGCAGCGTTCGCCAATTGCACAAACGGAGTTCTTCTGACACGGCAGATTGCACTGATTACCGATGCACATGTGACCGTTTGGACACTGATTGGTGGCTAAGCAAGGCGCTGGTACGCGCACGCAGCCTTGGTCGGGTGTTGGGTTGCCTTCGAAGCCTTCTGGACACGTGCACTGACTGAGATGTTTGTCGATGCTGCAGAGCGCATTAGGACCGCAGATGCCGCCCGTCTTGCAAGGGTCTGCGCATTTGTTGCTGATACACGATTGATCAGCGGCACAGTCCTTGTTGCTGCGACAGCCAATAACGCATAGGCCTTCCAAACAAGCCAGTCCCGCTGTACATTGGCTGTGGTCCAAGCAAGGAATTACACAAATATTGCTTAAGCATTTCTCCCCTGTCGAGCAGTCGTCCGCATTGCGACATGCCACGCGGCATTGACCGTTGTAACAGATTTCACCCCCGCAGTCGATGTCAGACCGACATCTTGACACGGAGCGCACGCAGCCCTCCTTAGGCGACTCGCCGCTCTGTTGGAATTTCAGTGGACAGCTACAAATAGGTTTGCGGTTGAGAACCTTGCATTCGGCGTTTTGACCGCAGGCATTCTCGCAGGGGTCAATGCAGCGGCCACCAGCGCATATGGTATTCGCCGGACAATCGGCATCGCCATTCGGACACTGGCTATCGGGACGACAACCTGTGGTTTCGGGATCACCAATAAAGTTTTCGGGACAGCGACATGTTGGGCCAGATGGTGTGACCTCGCAAATGGCGGAATGATGGCAAGTGCCGGCGACACAGCCACTAACTTTGGTGCACTCCACCTCTGGCATGGGATTTCCTTTGAAACCTGGTGGGCATTGACAAACAGCGCGATGATCTTCAGCAATACAAATCGCATTCTCGCCGCAGGACTCCTCGTCACAAACATCGTAGCAAGTGTGTGTCATGCGGTTGCACATTTTCGTTGGCGGGCAGTCGTGATTGTAGACACAAGGTACGCTCTGACAGCCGTTGAAGGGGTCATTGGGATCGCCTGCATATGGGCCAGGTGGACACTGGCATTGAGCGAGGTGGTTGTTGGTGATGCAAACTGCACGTGGTCCACATTTGACGCTTTCACAAGCCGGACGGCAAGTGAGACTTTCTGTAGGTCCATATTTCACGCAAGCCTCCGATTCAGCGCATTCAGCATTTGTGCGACATTGATTTTTGACTACTGGCTGGCAACCGTTGCGATCATTTGGATTACCGACGTAGCCAGGCAGGCAGTCACAACGTCCTTGGTGATTGCGCGCCACACAGATGGAATTAGCGGGGCAGGTAAACTCGTCGCAGAGAGAAACGCATTTGAGCACGCCCACCACATCTGGTCGACAGGCAGCTGCAGTTGGGCAGTCCTTATCTCTGGTGCAGTCTGGAAGCGAAGGTTTCTCACACGATGAAGTAACTGGATTCCAAACGAAACTGTCTGCGCAGTTACATAGCGCATGCCCATTCGCGTCGATTTTGCAGACTTCATTGGTGCCACACACGACCTTCGTGCAACGATTGATGCATTCCTTTGTACCCTGCATATCGGGTGCGCACGAAAAGCCTACCTCGCAGTCATTATCCGTTTTGCATTTATCCTCAATATCCGGCACCTTTCGTTCTGGTTGACAGCCGACTTGCAGGTTGCTCGGGTTGCCGAAGTAGCCATCAGTGCAGATGCAGGAAGAACGATGGTCGTTTGATACGCAAAGCGCATTGGGGCCGCACTGTATCTTCGAGCATGCGTCGACGCACTTACGTAAACCTTTGCCCAGCTGGAAACAGATTTCTGAATGCTTACAGTCCGCATCGTTCTTGCATTGACCACGTATGGTGCAACCAGTGGTGGTATCATGTGGGTCGCCGATGTATCCAAGTGGACACATGCACTTACCGCCATCGCAGATGGCTCTCGGCCCACAGGCAGTTTTCGAGCATAGATTCTTACACCTTCCACCTTCGCAAGTAAAGCCATCGGGACATTCCACACGCGCGTTGCACTCACAGCGCTCAGCGTCGCTGCAGAAAACACTGTCGACTGGCTGGCAGCTGCTGAATGGATCACCGGCGAAGCCAGATAGGCAGAGACACTCAAAGCCTCCATGTGAATTGAGACAAGCAGCATTAAGGCCACATGGTTTGTTCACGCACTCATCAACATCTTGGCAGCCCACATATGCATTGCCGGTAAAGCCTTGCGGACAGATACAGCTAATTTGTTGGCCATCAGCGCGGCACTCAGCATTCGGTCCACAGCTATTGGGTGCGCAAATATTTTTACTTTGTGGTCCGCAACCTTCGTATGGATTGCCAGTTGTGCCAGGGTTGCAAGCGCATACGCTGTTGCCGAAACCATATTCACAGTGAGCATTCTCACCACATTTCGGCTCACATTCAGCATATTTAATAGGTGGAACACAAACGAGATCTGGATTACCAATAAAGTTGGGTTCGCAAACACATTTGCCGTTACTCTTGTCACAGGTGGCGCCAATGCCACATACCACGCCGTCGCAACGCTCCTTGCAGCGACCGTTGATGCAAACTTGTCGTTCAGCGCAGGGACGTGATGCGCTGCATTGATCCGTAGCACAGGAACCGCCAGGGAATGGATTACCGAAGTAACCTTGTGGACACTTGCAAGTAGGACCTTCCGAAGTTGGTATGCAGAGCGCGCCTTCACCGCAAATTATATCCTTGCATTGTGATACGCAGTCGCCATTCGGGTCTTTGCTATAACCAACGCGGCAGCGACACCAGCCTGCATGATTTTCTGTCTCACAGAAGGCATTAGGGCCGCAAAGTAGACTGGAACATGGAGACACGCAAGTGCCCTCCACGCAGGCCAGATTGCTCGCGCAGTCTTCGTTGCTTGTACACGTGCTCTTAGGCACGCCAGTCTCAAGTATGCAGCCACTTTTATATGGATCGCCGGTGAAACCTTTCGGGCAGACACACTGATAGCCGCCCTTTTTATTAACACAGTAAGCGCCGTAAGCGCAAGGCAAGTGCGCACACTCATCCTCATCCGTGCAACCCATAAGCGGGTCGCCCTTGAAACCAGGTTCACACATACACTGTGGTGGATCAGTTGGTGTACACTTCGCGTTGATACCGCAAGGAAATCGTTCACAAGGACTTTTGCATTTGTTACTGTCGTAAGGATCCAGGAAGAAAGGTGGTGGACACACGCATTCACCCGGTTGCACACATTTCTCATTCGTGCCACATTCCTTATCGGCGGCACACTTGCGTTGCGCTGGCGCGCAGAGTCCGTGATATGGATCGCCGTTGTACCCATCCGGGCAGGCGCAGGTAAATCCACCTGGGTTGTTGATACATTCCGCGCCAAAAGCGCATACTTGCGCGTCGCGTTCAACGCATTCGTCCACGTCGACGCAGGAGCCATCCGGGCCAGTTTTATAACCTTTCGGGCAGGCGCAGTAGCTGACGCCGCCAGCGATTGAAATACACTCTGCGCCACCAGGACATTTCTTATCTTTTGAGCAATCGGCGAGTATACAGCTGTTGCCCACCAATTTGTAGGGTGGTTGGCATTGACATTCCGGTGATTTGCATTGTTCGCACATGACGAACGGGTTACCGCTAAAGCCCTGTGGGCATTTACATTCGTAGCTACCGGGTAAGTTCTTGCAGAGCGCGTTGAGACCGCAAGCTGCTTTCTGGCGACTCGGTGAGCACTCATCCACATCCTGACACTGCCCAGTCTCGGAATTGCGTTCGTAACCTTGTCGACAAATACAGACACCATTACCAGTGTAGGAATCCGTTACGCATGTTTCACCAGGCGAGCAGGGATTTGAGTTGGAGCAGGTGAAGGCAACTTTGCCTGCGGTGCAACCTTCTCGATAGGGGTCACCACTCGTGCCGCTAGGGCACTGACACAGATAGCCGCCGGGTGTGTTCGTGCAGATGGCATTCGCCTCACATGGGTTTGCCTTGCATTCGTCGATATCATTACAGCCGCCAGGCGTGTTTGGGCTACCCGTGTAACCCTCGACGCACAAGCACTGCGCTTGTCCGTTAGCCAACATGCACTGCGCATGCGAGCCACAATTAACCGCTTCGCAGGGATGACGACAATCGTTGCCGATATTTGGTTGTGGGCAGAGGCAACGTTTTTCCGCATCACAAATTGCATTGCCTGGGCAGTCTTTGTCTGCGGCGCATGTCACAATCGGCACGCAACGTACCGTGGGATCTGGATCGGCGATTGAATCCGCCGGACAGCGACACGTATAACCACCATTCATATTAACACATTCCGCGCCTTCGCCGCACTTGCTGCCCACGTGACATTCATCCACGTCCACACACTTGGCGTGCGGATCGCCAGAGAAGCCCGATGGACACGTGCAACTAAAGCTGCCTAGCGTATTCGTGCATGTTGCATTTACGCCACAACTGCCGTAGGGACCATGTACCGTATCACATTCGTCGATATCTATGCAACCAGCTGAAATGTCACTCGGATTGAACGTCCAACCATCTTCGCAGATGCAGTACGCCTCACTTCCATCAGGCTTGCAGTAAGCATGCTCGCCGCAATGTACATCCTCACAGGGTTCCTTGCAACCGATGCGCGGTGGTGTGCCCACAAAGCCAGCTTCACAATCGCAACGGAACGAACCAGGTGTATTTATGCACTGTGCGTGCGCTCCACAGGCATCCGCATGCGTGCGACACTCATCGATGTCGACACAACTGGAGCCGATCGGTTCGAAGCCATCCAAACAGAAACACTGATTCTCAATACATTCCGCATTGTTGGTGCAATCGAAACTGCTGCGGCAGAGAATATTCACATCGACTTGCTCGCAAGCGACTTTCGGGTCAGGTTTTCCATCGAAGCCTTGCGGACACTTGCAGTTATAGCCGGGCACGGCATTCTCGCAGATGGCATGTGTGCCGCAAGGTTTTTCCAGCGCGGTGCACTCATCGATGTCAGTGCAGCCGCGGAAGGGATCGCCGGTATAGTCGGACTTGCAGGTGCAGACAAAGCTGCCGACGGTGTCGGTGCATATCGCGTTCTCGCCACAAGGATTGTCCTGACACTCGTTGACGTCTAAGGTGCGCACATAAAACGGGTGCGGCGTGTAACATTTGGTGTGTGGTGACGTTGCCGAAATGTGCGCAGAGGTGCATAGTTTTGCACATTGATTCGGTTTGGTTTGGTTGGTTGGTTTGGTTTTGGTTTGATGGATTGGAGTTTAAGGTAGTTGGATTTTAGGCGTTTGTTTCAGTTGCAGTGATGGTGTTGATGGTTGTGGAGGTTCGTGGTTGGTGGTGTTGGGAGAAGGTTGTTAATTAGTTAAAAATTAAACAAAAAACAAAAATACTTGGTTACAATGTAATCATGATTATGATGAGTTTGATGGATAAATGTATACGAAGATGTGTAGGAATAGCGTGAAATTAGGCAGTAGGAGGAACGAAGAGCAGAACGAAAGTATAAGGAAAGCTTTTCAAAAGCTTTTAAGTATATTTAAAAACATAAGTAAAGCAGTTTATGGAAAAGAAAGCAAATAATGGAAATTAAAAAAGCTTAGAAAGCAAGCGCTCGTTTGCAGCTTACATTAGAAAGCTTGCTGAGCTTGTTGAAAAGTGTAGTAGTATTAAGATCAGTTATGAAGCGCTCATGTGAAGCATTGATATGTATAGTCATCTTGTTGGGAGTATTTAAAAGTTTAGAACTGTTGAGAGTTTAAAGACATCCCCAGCAAACATATTTAAAAAGCTTGCACTTTTCAATCCAAAGTTACGGGCTTCAATTTTCACTTTTTGCAGTAAGCTAATCGATATTTTTTGAGGTTTCACCAATATAGCAGAAGCTTTCACGCGTGAAAGTTTCTAAGGGCCTTCGATACATTTACATAGAAAACTTTGCTTAGAAATTTCAATGTTAGTAAAAATAATTTTGGTTTATCACTAGCCTTCGAACGAATTCTAATGTAGGAGAGCTTTCACTCACTATGAGATATTAATTGAATAATATTTATTAGGCACAATTTATACAACTTTTATTACAGCTGAGACTTGTAACTTCTCTAGAAAATTAATTGAGATGAAAGTGATACAATTGAGTAAAAAAGCTCGGAAGCCTTAAAGAGCTTCTATGGTTTTTTGAAACATATATAAAAGCGCGCATATACAAAAGCTATAGAAAGCTTCAAAAGCCTTTTCCCCGACTAATTTAAATCAGTGACGATCAGAAAAAGCGTCTTCTCTGTTCTCGTTCATACAAAAGCTAAAGAAAGCTTTAAAAAGCTTCTCTGCCGTGATATGTTTTCGTCAGTACTGATAAATATCGCCGGTGGTAAAAGAGGGATTTTAATTTGAGTGTCCCCATATCGGTGATGGGCAAGATAGGATGAAGTTTTTTTTTTATAAATTTGGTATAGATTCGCATAGAAAGCTACAGAAAAATTTCAAAAGCATCCAGCGTGGATTTTTTTTTTGTCGCGATTGATTACAGCGAGAATAAGTTCGAGCTTTTACTATGTGCGCGCCCGTAAAAGACTTGTAGAAAGCTTTAAAAAGCTTATTCCGAGGTATTTATTTCTGTCGGGACTCATCTAATTAAATAGATCTTTCTTGAGCTCATTACAGTTATTCGCTCTAACACGCATTACAGCTTTTAAGCGTTTCTGTTAGAATTTTGAACAACTATACATTCTCTATGTTACTCAGCTGGTCTTTCTTGAGATAACATTAAGCTTAACAATAAGCTTTTATTATAATTCTCTTCTTTATCCTCCCTTATTTTCCTTAATCAGCTTGAAGTTTTTAACGATCGAAATTTATGCAAGTCTGCTTACAATGTCTATTAATTGTACATAAAAATCTATCTTTGAAAGCTTATTTTGTTTGCTGGGTATCGAGTGTTTGAAAGCTTCAAGAGTGTTGAAAGCGTAGGAAAGTATTTATGTGTTGTTTGGTTGAGAGCAGAAGATGTGATTACTGAAAAGCTTGCAAGCTTTTTTGCCGAATAATTTTATAAGCGGTTTTGAAAGCTTTAAGCGCAGAATTTCAAATTTTGTCACAGCATACAAATATTATTGCTGTGTAAGGAGGGTATTAGGAGCTTATTGAAAAGAGAAAAGTCGTTTCAACAAAAGGTTAATAAAAAGCTTTTTAAAAGAAACTTCTTGAAAAGCTTTTTATTAAAAGTTAATTGAAAAGCTTTTTAAACAAAAGTTTCCTTCTCAAACTTTTTTTAATAAAAACTATTAAAAATCAGTTTTACAAAAGCTTCTTGAAAAGCTTTGTAACACAAATTTCTTGTGAAGTTTTTAATAACAGCTTTTTGAGCTATGTAACAAAAGCTTTTTAAAAAGCATTTTAACAGAGGCTTCATGCATTTTTTGTAAGGAATCTTATCTAAGCACAGAAAAATTAAAGTTTTAAAATTGAGGTTCAAGATAACACTTGATTTCGAAAGCTTCTCTAATAAATTAATTTTAAAAGCTAAATTTTTAATTTCTCTCGAAAGACTTGAGCTTTCATATACCTACGTACCTAAATATTCAAAAGCTTGCAAGCTTTCAGCAAGTAAATGCAGAAATGCTTACTACTGCTAACTAAAGTACAATTAGCGATACTAACTTTCACAATGCAAGTAGCCCTGTCCCTGAAAGCCGCTCGGGCATAAGCAACGATATGAGCCCGGAAAGTTAATGCATTTAGCGTTCGTGCCACACTTGGCCACTCCATTATCCACATTACATTCGTCTACGTCGACACAGGCCAGACCGGCGCCGCTCACCCTCAGCGACGTACCATTGCCGCCGCCGCCATAAATACCTCCGCCACCCAGACTATATTCCCTTTCGAATTCGAGCGTATAGCCAGGCGGACAATTACACGCAAAACTACCGCCAATATTCACGCATTCAGCACCCAAACCGCATGGATTGTTAGTGGAGCATTCGTCGACGTCTGCACGAGGTAATGCGCGCGGGGGATAATGACGTACATATGGCAAATGTTGGGTATCAGACGTCGATTATGTTGCAATGTGTGCAGTGCGCGATGCGGTATGATTTCGTGGTTAGATTGAATTTAATTTTGCCCAAATGTTTTCGATTTTGTTTGTTGTTATATGCATAATGCGTGTTGTTGTTGCAGTTATTATGATATTTTTTTATTAAGTATATGTGTGCAAAAACATTTAATGTTGTGAATTATGTGGTTTTGTGCCACCGTGATATACGTTTAGTGTTTATTGTTGTTTTTGTTGTTATATGCGCAAAAAAGTGCAATGATTATTTTTGGTTTTCCGTGAGGGATGAAAATAAAAGGAATAACAAATATACTTAGTATCAAAGGTTCTTAACAAAATAGATCTCTCCTCTCTTTGCCTCCTTTCTAGCTCTTCACTTACCTTCACATCCTTGACTTGGATCGCCCGCATAGCCATCTGGGCAGATACATTTGAAGCTACCATCCGTATTCAAGCATTGCGCATTGCGGCCACATGGCGAACGCCCGCACTCATCATAGTCCGCACAGCCGCTGGCGGAACGCGCATCTCCGTCGTAACCCTCTGGGCAGTCGCAGCGATAACCGCCCTCGAGGTTCGTACAGATCGCGCCCGGTCCGCAAACATTCGGATGTATGCATTCATCGATGTCCGTACAGCTGTAGTAGGGGTCGCCATGATAGCCCTCGGGACACGCGCAGGTGTAATTGCCGGGCGTATTGATGCATTGGGCACCCGTACCGCAGGCAGTGGGACTTTGGCACTCGTCGAGGTCTGTGATGAAAGAAGAGAATAATAATTGCTGTAAGTCTTGGGTGAACACAAGAAAAGTAATAAACGATAATTATGTTCGTGCGATATCTTGAAAGCTTACAGTTTATAAAAAAAATTTCGACTATATTCCAAAAAAAAATAGATTTATATCGCTAAATTTCATAATTACCCGATATTTCCAAAATCCTAAAACTATCAAAAAATTTCCCTCATTTCAGAAATATTTTTCTCTATGAATTTGAAAATTAATCGATCATTACAATCAATCAAACAAATTTTATTTTAAGATCTTAGAATTTAAATGACCGAAATAACCGATTTCATCGAAAATGTTCTCAGATTCCAGAAATTCTATTTAAATTTCAAAACTAGGCGATCATTGCGTAAAAGTTATCGATAAATTTCCTAGTTACTAAAAATAAATTAAAGCAATTTATTCGTTGAATTTCCTAAACTCTTGAAACTTGTTTCCTTATAAATTTTAAAATTAATCGATCGTTTCACAAAACTTGTAGCATGAATATAATCAGTTTTTGTGTAAATTATCATCTATAAGTTTCAAAAATCGGGAAATCTTAAGAATTACAGAAAAGTTTGCTTAACCAACATAAAAATTAATCGATTAATTTTATCGATGAATTTCCCAGATTCCAGATCTTTTTTTCTTTTGAATTTTAAAACTTCTCAATAATTAAAAAAATTGTATCGATACATTTTCGAAATTCTAGAAAATTGATTTTAAAAATTTTATTGGAAAAATGTTTCAAATTGGAGATTTTATCCCTACTACTCGATCAATATATAAAAACTTATCGATAAAGTTTAAAGATTCTAACGAAATGTCTCTTTACAAATGCAAAAGTTAATTCATCACTCCGAAATTATATCGACAAATTTTCAAAAATCTACCAAATTTAAATATTTCCAAAAACTTTTGCTTTCTAAACTTAGAAATCGATCGATCAACAAAAAATACTATCGAGAAATTTGCTAAATTTCTGATTTTTTTTAAATTTCAAAACTATTCAATCAATGAACAAAAATCATATCAATACGTTTTTGAAATCCTCAAAAATCTATTGAAATTTGATCGCTTAATTTTGCAAATTTTTTAATCGTAAATTTCAAAATCCCACAATAACTTATCAATAAATTTCACAGATTATTAAAACATGTTTTTCCAAGATTGCAAAAGTTAATCGATTGCTGTGCAATTTCCCTCAAAATGTTGAAATAACAAGAAATTCTAATAATTACTGAAACTTTTGCTTCAAAAGCTTAGAAATTAATCGATCAATAAAAGCAATTTTATATATGAAATAAAAAAACATTGGCAACCTTTCCCCTAATGAATTTAAAAACAAATTATTTATTATTCAAAAAACTATCGATATACTCTAAAACTAAAAAATCGATACATTTGAGAATTTCCAAAAACTTTTGCTGCATGAATTCAGAAACAAATCGATTTAAATAAATAGTTTTATCAACGAAAAATCGAAATGTTTTCCTTTGTGAATTACAAAATTAATTCTTGAATATCGAAAAAGTATCGATAGATTTTCCCAACGACAATATTTTCAGATGAGAAATTCTAAACAAACTAACTATTTAAGTAAGATTTTTCGCTTAGTTTAATAGTTGAAAAGCCAATTGCACTCCAAACTTTGGTTTTCAAATTTTCAAAAATGTGTAAATTTAATAAACATCGATTAATGATCAAGAACTAGGAAGTAAATAAAACAAATTAGGAAAAATATCCTTTCAGAAAAAAAATAATCGTTCAATATAAAGTATGTATCGATAAATTACCAAAATTTTATCGATATATACCAATATTTCTAGAAATTTCTGTTACGCATTTAAAAATAGTTCAACGTATCCCTGCAAGGAGTGACGTTAGCTTATACCAAACTTTAGTCTGTATACGCGAACACTAGTGGTAACTATTAACTGTATATTTTGTTCGAAAATAGCTAACTTTTTTTGTGGGGCGATGGCCGCAAAAAAGTCAGTCCTGGATACCTCTGCATTAGATGCCAACTAACTTGTAACTAACTACTTTTGGACATAAAATATCAATAAGAAAAAAAGATTTTTTCAATTTTTTACATGTTTATTTATTTACTTTATTTATTATTATAAATTTTTTTAATTGTTTATTCTGCTGTAGCTGGTCCCATATTCGAATTCCGTCAGACATAACATAAAAATGATAATATAAAATTTCGATCTTCTTTTTATTTGTCCTGAATTCGAAAAAGCATCTGTGAAGTGCATGAAAAAGGTGCATTCAAAGTATTTTTTGTATGAGGATATTTAAATAGAAACTTGTTGAATGAAAGCAAACTTCTGATTACGTCTGCATGACTCCTGCATGACTTTACAACTCATTTTAAGTTGGTTTTGTCGTAGCTAATTAAAAGTGAGAATGTTATGAAAAATTTTTCGCTTAAAAATTAATCCTTCAGTCTAAAAAAATAGAACGATACATTTTATAAAACTCGTCACAAAACTTCAAACAAAAACACTCTTTGCTTTCAATTCAAAAAACTATCGATATTTTTTAAAACTAGAATACCGATACATTTTAAAAATTTCAGCAGGTACCTTAGAATTTCTAATACTTTATGAATTTAAAAAGTAGTTGTTTACTACCCAAAAAATACCGATACATTTTTAACTAACAGTATTGCCTGGTTAGAAATTCCAAAACTAATATGTAAAGCTTTGGGACTAGCCTAGTATTGAAATTTTTTTTTCATTGATTGAAAACTAATCGTTTATTTTAAAAATTATATCGATAGAATTTTAAAATATATTATCCTTCATGACTTCAAAATTTCTGCAATAGACAATACTAGAAACTTATTACATGAATTCAAAAATTAATCGTTGGAAAGTAATTGACAAACTTCTGAAATTCGTAGCAAATTTTCAAATAAAATCCACTTTTCACTTAACAGCTAAACAACGATTTATGTAGTCGAATCTATTGTTCAATCTAAATAGTTTTTAATTTCTAGCTTTTAAGCAAAATATAAAAAATTTGAAGGCGTGATCACTTTGTAAAGCTTAATATTTTCGATATTCATCGATAAATTAATCGACTAATTTTTAAATCTAAGCTTTGTAAGCTCTCATATTGTTCCTGCGGTAGATTTTCGAAAGCATCGATAATTTTTAACAACATTTTATCGATAGTTTATCGATTCCGTAGTGACAAAAAAGTTTCAAATCAACAAATACATGAATTATATAAGAATTTAGGTAGCTTACAAGTAAAAAAAATTGCTCCAATGAAAAATTATCGAAAAAATTGATCGATTTTTCAAGAATTAACTAATGAAAATGTGCGATACTCGATGTTGCGGAATCAAAATTTGATCGACTAAGAACATATTATATTAAGACCATATGAAATTGCTTTTTACTGAAATAAAACAAAATACAACAGAGTAAATATTCTAAGCAAAATATATTCTCGAATTTCTCCGAAACAATTTCAGTGCCATGATGATGTCATATACATTAATGTTGTCAGTTTTGTATTCTACCTAGAACCCATCCCAAGTATATGTGTGCAAACAGCACGCAACCGCAGCGAATTCTTTCGGCCATAAAAAAAAACAAAAAAAAATCTAAAAATTTTGCCTACCTACCGTAAATTTTCAGATCAAATAATAATTAAATTTCCAACAATAGCGAATTAGGCGCCACAACCTTACCATCGATTCTAAATTATTTAAAAAAAAGTTAAAAACAAAAAAGTTAGAAAAAAGGTTAAAATTCCGTAGTAGGCTAAACCAAACACCAAAAGCATTTTATACCAATCGCGACTTACCTGTGCACAGCACTTCACCATCACCCTCATAGCCGTCCCTACATTTGCAGAGATAATGCGCTGGCAGATTACAGCACTCGGCATTTTCGACGCAACGCGCTCTTATCGTAGGATCTTGGCATTCGTCGATATCTGTTTGTGAGTAGAGAAAATGAGATGCGTTATGAAGCTAAATGATTAGAGGATTAAAGCGTAACATATTAATGTGCATGTATGCATGTGTGTGTGATGCGTGTTTGTGTGTGAGTATCAAAGGGTTTAGAGATTTAAATTTATTGCTTGAATAAAACACGATTAATTGCATGAATGCCAAGGTCAAGGTTTTTATGTCCATTTTTTTTAGTTGTGTAAAAAAGAAATAAACTCATATACGTCAATAACTACTTTGACAGCAGTAGTTGCTAATAAATATGTATATATGCGTGCGGCAATATATTGTGGCAAACGTTTTCCGGCAGCAACAACAAACACAAGTGCATATATGTAGGTATCTTATTTACGCACCATTGCAAAAACTAAAGACTTAAGCGACGAACTTGCTTCAATGGTTGGTTGGCTGGTAGATTGCTTAGCAAAGAAAGCCCGCCCGCCCGCCAGCCAGCTTTTTTTCTATTACGCTGTTTTCACGCATCACTGCTAGCCATCTAATGCGTATGCAATGCGTTTTAAGCACAACAAAAAAAAGCTCTTTTGTAAATGTTCCGCATGCGTAGCGGCTGGCCACGTTGTTGTGTTTGCCTGTCAGCGCATCATTTATTGTGGCATTGATTATGAAAATTGAAGGTGATTGCTTAATTTATTTCTATTTGTTTGTCTATTTTTCTCTGTATTTGTTTCAATGTATGCTGATTTTTGCGCTGCCATTTCATTGTCATTTTGTGGCAAGCGCGACAGTCACAGCTGTGTTGCATGCATGCTTGCACTCATGTGCATTGTCAGTGGCGTCTAAGTCTATACAAAATTATAAAACTACATGCAGTTCAAGGTTGAGTTGTGTATTTTAAGCTAATTTTCAATATTTTTTCATATTTAATATTTTTTAATATGCTATTTTTATTTTTTATAAATTTTTATGTGATATCTTTTACCGTGTTATTACCGATGGGGCGAGTGAGACTGATAAAATTGTTCATTTGATTTTTTAAGGACCACCCCAATGTACATATGTACATAATACGCGAAGGTCATCAGATCTGATTCGTTCGATTTTCAAAAACGAGTTGTCAAATTAAAGGGACTGACTTGTAGACGTGCAATAAGGTTTTATTTTTTGTAAAGAGTTGCCACCTATTAAAAAATAAAATTCAAATTGTTTAATAAGTAAAATGGATTACTGCAATATGGGTATTAATCGAAATGGGGTTGAAAACGCTTTATTTCTAAAACACCTGTAGGGGGTTCCCACCTTATTAAAAAGTCAAAATCAACTTGAATTAAGGGAATTATTTAATTGAAGAGATTTAAGAAGAATATTATATTAAGGAGTGTTGCCACCTGTTTGAAAAGTCGGATTAAATTAAATTACATACAAGCTATATATTTAAATATGGGTGGAAGTCAAATGAAATGAGTATTTAGAACATTTTTGAGGTGATTGAGAAGGGTTGCCACCTGTTTAAAAAGTTAAATTCAAATTATTTAATAAATTAGGTGAATTATTAAAATATGGGTATCAATCGAAATGGGTCTGAAAAGGCTTGATTGCCAAACTATATGTAAGAGGGTTGTCAGCTGTTCAAAAAATCAAATTCAACTTATTTAATTGAAATATGTATTACAACATGGATGTAAAACGTAAAAGTTTTAAAAAGGTGTTAGTTTCAATATACAGGGTGTCCAAGAAGTATCAAGAAAAACTTGAGGAGAAGGTATGTGAGGGGGTGGGAGAGGGTTGGGGTTAAGACCCCTGATATGCAAAAAATTTTCAGGTAAAAGTGTCACCGTTTTTTGAAATTTTTAAATTTTTTTGTTTGAATGTAAAAAAATCAGGCCTTTTCATATATTTTCTTTAACTGCATGTACGCAATTTTTTTGTTTAATTCACATTCAAGTAATTTCGAATGACGAATAAATTTTCATTCTTCATTCAGATAATTTCAAATAATGAATTCATTTTTATGCTCCATTCAAGTAATTTCAAATGAAGAATAAATTTTAATTCTTCATTCAGGTAATTTCAAATGACGAATAAATTTTCATTTATCATGGAGAAATATCAAATAACAAATACATTTTTATTCAATAAACTGGCTCTGGAACTATTCCCAAACTGGTTCCATAACTATTCCAGAACTGGTCCCGAACTGGTCCCAAACTAGATACGGAACTAGTCCCAAACTGGTTTCAGAACTTGTCACGAACTGGGTCTAAACTGCTTCCGGAACAGGTTCCGGAAGTGAACCTAAACTGGTTCCGAGACTGGTCCCGACTTGGTCAATAAAAATTTATTCTTTATCAATAAAAATTTATTTTTCATCCAAAATTACTTGAATAATGAATAAAAATGTATTCCTTATTTGATAATTCTCCATGATGAATGAAAATTTATTCGTCATTCGAAATTACTTGAATGCCTCTCTCTAAATCGTGAATATCTTCAATAAAGGAAAAAAAAGCCGCACCGTATTGAGCAAAATCAAATTTAAAAGGGAAGGAGTTGTCTAAGCAAGGCGTCGCATTTGGCAGAAAGAGATACATTTCCGTCTTGTTTGGTCATCTCATCAGCTCATTCCCAAGAAAAAAACTGAGGGCACTCGTAAAGCAAAATATTCGATTGGTTGTCGACAATTAGAACTGTTAGAACAAAGCTCCGGCCACATAAAAAAGCTATGAACACTCTATGTGGTCGTAACTATTTCTTACTGGTAATGAGTACTTCGATGTTTTTTTGTACACGTAGTTTTAATCAAGCTAAGTTATAGTGGTAAGCACCACTCCGAAGGCCTGGGTTCAAGCCCTGGTCAAAGCAACATCGCAAAAAAAAAAAAAAATTTTGAAAAAACCTCCGAGGGTAACTCTGCCATGAAAAAGCTTCTCATAAAAATACAATCGCCGTTCGGAGTCAGCGTAAAGGGATACAACTTTTTAAGAACCTCTTATTAATTATTCAACTAAGGCTTCTATGCTTCTTCTAGTATGACGTCTAAGGCAACCTGTTTCTGGCACATGTCAGACACTTGCTGTAATAATCTTCTATTTAATTAATTCTTCCACTTTTTTCATCATTTTCAGATTGAACGCGTGTGAACCTTAACACCTTCAGTGATGATTTTGACTTCTAAAAATTTCACATTCGCCACCAACAGCGATTAAACACAAATTTATGACCTCGAATGAGGTCGCTGCCGCCCAATGTAGCGCCAGTTTCTAACAGCAGGAATATCTATCGAACAACGCCTTCAAAGAAGCGTGAAACAAAAGGAATTAAGAATTAATTTTTTTTTCAGAAAAATAAGACAAATAATAAAAAGAAAAAAAATACTGGTAAACCCCAATTCTATGTCTGAGTGTAAGTCTGAGTTGCTTGAAAATTTAAGATTCACAAAAATTAAAAATAATTATGATTACAAGTGCGAGTAGCAGGCAGTAAGCAGCCAGCAAGGAAAGAGTTGTTGCCAAGAAATGGGCGTTTGTCTTAAGCAAGGCAGGAAGAAGCTAAGCAAAAAACTAAAAGAAGTTAGTAATAACACTAATTTCAGTTTTGGAAATTTGCGTTCGTTTCGAGTTAATTATGAGCTGCCCACTTTATGCGCTACTTCGCTTGCTTGCTGTTTTTGTAGCCTCATTTTATTAAATTTATTCTTGGTAAAGTGTTTTTTTTTCTGACCGCAGTAAAACACTTGTTATAGGTTAAGGAAAAATAAAAACAAAAGCGCTTACGTCATGACGTACCTACTCTTCAGCGTAACTGATTTTGAGCTGCTGGTATGTAAATTTTTTCTGACATCTTTCATATTCTCTGAATTACTTTTTTCACTGACCTTGATTTGCTGCTAACACGCAGATTCTTGTAATATAATTTTATTTGTTGTACGCTGGCATTAATTCATTTTAATATGGCATGCTATACGTGCAAAATTAGCAGGCTCCTCTTTTACTTCTAATTTTCTTGCCCATTAGTTAGTACATGGTTTAGCTGAGCTTAGACCTTTTAACGAAGATTTGAAGTTTGCAAACATTTTAGAAAAAAAGTATTTCTTAACTCAAGCTTTGAATAAGCCAGAGAATGATGTCCAACACCCGACAAGAAATCAAGTGCTCCCAGTTGCGTACACCTCTTCTAAAATCTCAGTAGCAAATCTCACCAATGGAGCTACAGTCAGTTGTTTTGTCGCCTTCGAAGCAGGAAGAACTAATGTGCTATAGATATATTCACGCGAGTCGAATGGACTCAAATGCTTCAGCCCAGAAAGTATTCAATGCGGTGCCCGCTAGTGGGAGCAGAGCAGGCGAGAGGCCAGCTCTGCGATGGAAATACCGAATAGAAAAGAACTTGGCTTCATTTGGCATCCTAAAAGCTCGGTGTCAGTTGGACTAGTCAAAAATCTCTTAGGAGTTTAGAAACAAAAAGAAGTAGAAATAACCGAGAGATATGACTTCTTTAGTTTTAAGACCTCTTTTGGCCGCGGTTAACCCGTAGCCAAAAACGGCCTAGCCACCGACCACTACAACGTTTTTTGCCCATCGTCCGCTGAGTTGGCTAAAAGCTCGGCTGCTCAAAAGTAAACCACATGCAGCCAGTGGAGTACCCACCGTTTTCTTGATCGACGACAATTCCTCAAGAGTGCTCTAACTTCCAGGCCCATCAGCCATTCAGTTACCTAATTTATCACTGACGGTTTTAGTCCAAATATGCTCGATAGTGAAGAAATCTGATGCGATTGAGAGAGAAGTCAGTCATTGCCATGCCGTTTTGAACGCACGATCAAAGACTTGCTGCCTGGCTATCAGAATATATGCTTATTTCTTTAAATGGTATAACATTTGTTAGCATACAGTCCACTGTTTCCTTTACTACCTCTGATTAAAAAACACTGCAGTCATTCTGTGAAATTTCATATAGCCATTGTTCTAAGTACTCCCTAAATGGGATGAAAGTTATGAAGGTTCCACCCAGACCTAGCGCCGAAGTGTAGTGATGGGTTATGACCGGAATTAATTCGAAGGTTATCAGGATTCCGGAATGTCCATAGCTCAAAGTGATCTAAAATACCATGTCGCTTGTTGCCTAAATGTGAGCGATAGCTTTGTCTGCTATGTTTAGCACTGATTTGAACTAAAGTAGATTTTGGCACTCTCTCCAGCTGCTTGCAGACGGTGGCCTTGTCCAATCCGTTCCACTACACAAGGACACTATAGCAAAATAAACACTTTTCGATAAGTCGCATCAGCGCCTGTTAAGGGTCATTCTGCCTCCTTCATTTTACCCTCGATGTTCTGCTTCCAGCCAAGGTCAGCTTCGGTATTCAGTACGTTTAGGAAGTGTATAAAAGTATAAACAGAACCAATTCGCTGAGAGAATTTCGTCGGGCGGAGCGATGCCGTCGGGTGACATTCGCTGCAACATTTCGCCCAGTAAAACAGAACCGAAACGAAATTCGCATCAGCGGATTGACAAATAAAAAACATAAAAATACAAAAGCGAAAAGAGGAATACTCAAATTGTCCTATTCTTCTCCTTCTTGATAATTACCTGCTCGAAAAGTAAAGAAAAAAAGCTATTTTATCACTGATAGCTGATTTTGTCAACCGGCGGCAGCGGCAAAATTAAAAATAAATCTATTCTCGCCGAATTTTGTCAGACGAACTTCGTCCTCTCTTTCGTTGTGTGCAATCTCATACACTGCAGTGTGTTTTAATTTTGACCGCGAACTTTCTTCCGACGAAGTTCGCTCAGCGAATTCATTCTGTTTATACTTTAAGTGCCATAGGTAGAGCGTTGTTGAAAGGCATTCCCAACCGCGTACTTCTACGAGGACTGTTCGTATGTAAAGCGGATTTTGCCGATTTTGTCTTAGAGTAGGCTTGCTATTTTGATAATGAGCGATATCTAAGAACCCAATTATTATATACAACGTTGTAGTAACAAGTGTTATGAATAATTTTAGCTTACAGATAAACTATCCACTAAACACAACCAGATAGTTGCGGAGTACTCATTAAAACCTCTATAGAATATAATCCTTGACTCGTTATTGGAGTTATACCAAGACTGTTACCACCCGACAAGCTTAACCCTCATCTTACCAACATAAAAAAGTTACAAATCCTACCAACATGTGTCTCCAAGACACATAAAATGAAAATTAAATAAAATAAATTGAATCTTGAAAAGATTGAGTTTTTATGTTTATTTATTTATTTATAGATTATTTATTTATTTAAATACCTGTACATACATACATAAGTACATACACATGTATATATAAATAACTAGTGTATGTATGTATATATATTTTTTTGCTTTATCTCACCTAGATATAAAAAAGCAATTTAGCTTATCGTTATTTTACGGAAAATTCAAATTTAAGAGTTTGGGCCTCTGAGTCACATGTTGGTAGTTTGTGTGCCATTTTTTTGTTTTGACTTATAAAAAATATAGGAGAATAATTTTCTTTGCATATTATTTTACTGAACTATTCAGAATAGATGTAAAAAAAAAGTCATAAAGTCTGGTAGCAATAAGTTTCATAATTACATAGAAACATCAAGTTAAACAACAAAATGTGTCTCACAGGCTCATGTTGGTAAGATTAGGGTTAAGATTATATCTCCCCAGTAATAACAAAGCTTAATTCAATTCTTTAGCTACTGAATAATTATTCTCTGCAAATAAAAATATACACTTTCATAAAATTTTGAAATTAAAGAGGAAATATATTCAGTTTGCACAGATTTTATGGGCTTGAGCAGAGTTTATTTTGCCAGCTTATACAATCTTTGAACTGAAATTCTTTTCAGTGCTAATTTTTTTTTAATTAACTGTCTATCATTAGGAATTTGAAGCTTCCTTTTCAATTTTTATACCTACTACTAACGACTTTATAACTACCGTAAATAAAAATGTTTTATTTTTAATGCTTCTTTAATTGTTTCACCACCGCTGTTTTGTTACCAATGAGCTGATTAAACCCTTAATTCGCATAATTTCGCACTTCGGACGGTAATCATAATAATGATTGTTGCTTAGCCTGTCATCATTAATAGAACATTAATTAAATGAGCCGCGTAAATTTGCACTTCTTACGTTAAGTTAAAAGCTAGAGGGAAAATTTAGTTGCACGGTTAAACACATGTGCACTGAAATACATTCGTGTGTATGTACATATAGATGGTACTCTACAAAAGTGACACAACTCAAAACTAAAAAAATCCTTACTACTGTAAAGTGTCTCATGTCTCTAATTCTTGTCTAATTTTTAAGACTTACTTTAGTAGGGGTTGGTTGTTTTTGAATTGTGTCTTTATTGCAGAGGACCCTCGATACATACATATTCAGACTATACGTCAACATAGGTAATGAATATGAAATATATATATTTTCTTTATCCATACCAACATATGTATGTATGTACTTATATACATACATATTTACATGCGCCCAGTTTTAACAGCAACGTTAATTGCGCGTGTCAATTACCTTCATAAATGTGTACATACGTGTGGCGACCTTTGCACAATTTAACATGCAAACAGTGCATCATAGGTAGCAATCCAATGGATTGAAGACTGGGGCTGGTTTCTGTAGAACAGAAGCTGGAAATCTGGTAACAGATGCCCAGAGTATGCTTGAGAGATATGGAGCGACGGACGTGATGCGTTTTCGCTGAAATGAAGGTGCTCACTTTCGACCAAAAAAAGTTGAGAAAAGCGATAATGAGGCTCAAAAATAACAAAGCCCCCTGAGCCGTTGTTATACGGTCTGAGCTGTTCAAAGCTGACGGCAAAGTGTTGGTCAGGTGCATGTACCAGCCTTTAAACATATTTAGTAGATTGGTTTGATGAATACATGCTGGCAGTTAAAAAGCGCAGTATACTTTGCTCACACCACTTATTTACTATTGGCTGTTATCAGTGCGGTTTCAGACCTGGAAAACCCATTAACTAGTTTTTCACAGCTTAAAAAATCCTGGAATATTGAGTGTTACCGGAAAAGTCGACCTAGATATTTAAGGATATTATTATTGAGGTTATTTTTGATTCATTTGTTTACATGACATGATGTCCAAAAATAATAAAAAATAGTTTAAGAAAAATAATGAGAATTTGTATAACCGTGGGACAAAAATCAAGAAATGTCAATACACACGAAAAAATCAATACACTCAAAAAAATTGTTTTTCACAAGGACGAATAAGGATTGAAAATAATAATTTTTATTTTTTAAGCTTATAAAGTGGAAGATTTGAAATTCGAAGATGTGGTCATGTATATATTAGTCTTTAACGTATAGTTTTTTCAAAAATAAATATTGCGAATTTTCAAGGATATTCAAGGATAAAATTTTAAAAGGACATTTTCAATACCTTTTCGCCCTTATGCATAAAATTATTTAGTATTTTTCAATTCTACGGAATTTTCTCTTTTATTTGATACCCATCTTGTTATTCCACTTGCACTGAATTTTTTAAATAATTTTTTGAATTAATCATATTTTTGAAATTTCAAAGTCCTTTTAAGAGAGAAAAACTAAAAACGCAGTTATACAATATTTGGTCACTAGTTTTGCGATTATATTGATTTAATTGTGTGTAAAATTTACTGTCGTACGGTGTAATGAATGAACAAGATGAAATTGTTAAGTTTTTTGTTTTAGTCGCGTATTTTTACAATTTTTTCTTCTTATGAAATTTTACCCTCCACTAGTTGAGCACGCAATCCGCGTACGGGTTACTTCTTTAATTTAAGTGTTATACCTTTTTGGATAGCCAAAAAGACATACTAGTTTTTGAAATGACTTGTAGAATAGTTTCAATACAATTTTTTTTAATGATCTTATGTAGGAAACACTTTGTGAAAAAACGTAAATTCAAAACTTCATCATGCAGCCATATTTATTTGTCAGGGCTTGTTTCAAGTTTTGTTTATGACTTTTATTAACTTTGCAGCCCCTTTATCTAAAAACATAAGAAAAAATCGGATCCTTGGACTAAGTTTTAAAAAAAGTGGGCATAAAGCAAAAACCATTTTTTTATAATTTTTAAAATCGAATATCTCGAAAACGGTCAAATTTTGGACATCATGTCGTACAAACAAATTAATTAGAAATGACCTAGATAATAATATCCTTAAATATCTATGAATACTTCCCCGGCAACCCTGTATACTAAATAAGCAAACTGACTCACACCACCTCTCTGCCGTATGCAAAACCACTTTTGATAGCACGAAAAGAAGATGCCATTACGACGCCATGTACAAATTTTGGAATCCCCGTAAATGGATATCCAGCTTAGGATAATAGGCGAAAAAGTCTGGTCTATAATTGAACGAGGACAAGGCAGAGTGTCTCAAGCAGCACACAAAAAGTATGCGCATATTGGGACACACGCGATTGTTGGAAGTCATAACATTGAAGCAGTAAAAGATTTTTAACCGACTTAAAAAAAAAGGAAGAGGTTATAAATTTCTCGGAATAAACTAAGAGAAGCGCTGGCTGCTCACAACAAAGTTCCGCAAACAGCTGATGTCCACTCTAGTAGGGATCCATTCGTGACGATCTTGAGTTGCACCGCGTGGGTTCCTATAGGACAATGTCCGCTCAGTACACCTATAAGAATCGAGAGCTGGCGCTTAGCCAACTGCAGTAGCTGCCTTGACTACCCGCAGTCCACAACCGCCCAGAAGAACCTTGCAACTTTGCGCGTCGGGGGTTTTGCCCAGCCCTCGCTGAGCCGATTGTAAGCCCATCTGTCCAGGAGCAGACGGCAGGTGGCCAACGGAATTCCTATGCCTTCCCTGTCCGAAATGATGGCATCGAGGGTGCCCTGCCTAGCCAGTTCATCAGCCCTGAAATTTCCAGTGATATCACTGTGCCACTGAAACACAGATCAGCTTGCTCTGGAAGTATTCCGAGGCAGTTGAGAGAGAGGTCAGGCATTCCCCGATCAGCTTTGAACATACCATTAGCAATCCCAGTGCCCTGATTGCCGCTTGGCTATCAGTATAAATATTTATCCTCCTTGTCGACAATACATTGGACTGTAAAACGCTGTAGAGATCCGGCAGTCTGAATGTAAGATCTAATGAGAGTGCCTGACAGTAGACAACT
>JAPVRG010255874.1:25447-36529 GCA_029783565.1 Rhagoletis cerasi
ATGTCTCTAATTCTTGTCTAATTTTTAAGACTTACTTTAGTAGGGGTTGGTTGTTTTTGAATTGTGTCTTTATTGCAGAGGACCCTCGATACCTACATATTCAGACTATACGTCATCATAGGTAACGAATATTAAATATATATATTTTCTTTATCCATACCAACATATGTAAGTATGTACTTGTATACATATATATTTACATGCGCCCAGTTTTAACAGCAACGTTAATTGCGCGTGTCAATTACCTTTATAAATGTGTACATACGTGTGGCGACCTTTGCACAATTTAACATGCAAACAGTGCATCAAAAAATAAGGTAGCAATGCAATGGATTGAAGAGCGGGGTCTGTTTTCTGTAGAATAGAAGCTGGAAATCTGGTAACAGATGCCCAGAGTATGCTTGAGAGATATGAAGCGACGGACGTGGTGCGTTTTCGCTGAAATGAAGGTGCTCACTTTCGACCAAAAAAAGTTGAAAAAAGCGATAATGAGGCTAAAAAATAACAAAGCCCTCTGAGCCGTTGTTATACGGTCTGAGCTGTTCAAAGCTGACGGCAAAGTGTTGGTCAGGTGCATGTACCAGCCTTTAAACATATTTAGTAGCTTGGTCTGATGAATACATGCCGGCAGTTAAAAACCGCAGTGTACTTTGCTCACACCACTTATTTACTATTGGCTGTTATCAGTGCGGTTTCAGACCTGGAAAACCCATTGACTAGTTTTTCACAGCTTAAAAAATTGTGGAATACAGAGTGTTACCGGGACCTAGATACTAGATACCTAGATATCACTGTGCCACTGAAACACAGATCAGCTTGCTCTGGAAGTATTCCGAGGCAGTTGAGAGAGAGGTCAGGCATTCCCCGACCAGCTTTGAACATACCATTAGCAATCCCAGTGCCCTGATTGCCGCTTGGCTATCAGTATAAATATTTATCCTCCTTGTCGACAATACATTGGACTGTAAAACGCTGTAGAGATCCGGCAGTCTGAATGTAAGATCTAATGAGAGTGCCTGACAGTAGACAACTTCTCGAACTCTCGAATAAGTTTAAATTTTATTCAAATAAATGACACCTAATATAACACGAAGAAATTTCATACAATCAGCGAAGCGGGTGAGGACAAGCTAGGTAAATAATTTTTAAGCAAAAAATAAAACCGATTCCGATTCTCGTATAAAAATTTAGGAGAATCCAATGATCAGACCAAAACCAAATGAGTTTGGGACCACGCTTGAAGTACCACCTTTCCGATAAAAAAAAATAATTATCGAAAACGGTTCACGTGGTCCAAAGTTATCCGGTAATATACATACAAAAAAATATACGGCGGAATTGAGAACCTCCTCCGTTTTGGAAGTCGGTTAAAAAAACAGTTTTTTCACTTCTAAGTAATTTTACCGAAACACCTTTTATCTTTTGCTTTCCACATTTAACTTATTTTTTGCGAATCTAAACTCAGCGCTCATCAGTTAATTATATGCAAAAGTATAAAAATACATTTTTAAATAGTCAACAAGTATGTACGTGCATATTTATGCACAGTAGCTTTCCGAGCTGTTGCAACTCTATTATAACTCCTGCATGTTGCAGCTTATCAATAGCGCTTGATCGCTGTGGCAAAAGGGCAAAAAGAAAAGCGAGAAATATAAAACAGCGAGTCAAGCGAGCGTTAACAGAAAAATACGAGTGAAGCAGATGTGTATGTAAAACCAAATTATTTACAATGTAAACTTCATAAGTAGCGCTGACGTGCTGCTGCTGGTGATACGTACACACATACATATGTACATCTTCGAGGCTATGTGGCATAATGGCTTTTGAGGTTTGTTTGTAGATTTAAATGGCGGAGTTTCGCAATTTTTTTATTAAGAAGAAAACATTTGAGCAGCACAGAGAGAGAGCGCGTCATACTTAATGAAAAACCTAAATACCCAATTACGTGCATAAACTTACATACACATATAGTTTTTTTTTTGAATGACTGAGTTCATACTTATGCCGGTGTGTGTCGTATAGCGCTTCTTTAACGCAACCATTGTAACCTGGCCCACAAAAGTCTACTGTGTAACTTCATTTACAACTCACTGCCTTAGATTTTTTCTTTGGCTGCAAACATTTGTACCCATGCCAAGTAGCAAGTCCTCTTCAGCCAACTGCACTTAGGCACTCAAATATCTACTTACTTAAGCAATGCCACGACTTACAGTACTTTTCGAGTAAATCAAAATTCAAATTAATTGTCACTTTGAAGAGTCACCAACGGCAGACAGTGTACTATGTTGTGAGTGCGAGTTCTGCTCCTAAAAAGCCAATTGAAGTGCGCATTTGTTGCTGGCGTTCGTTTGGCAACATTTCATTTTCAAAATACGCCAGCGCATTGTAAACAGCCATTCACGGCCAGGCATTTAAGTGATAATCGTGATGCTCATGCGCATACGAAAATGCGCTGTTTTGGTTGTAACATTTTAAGCCGAACGTGACGCGTTAACTCAACTAAGAAATGCCGCAACAGCAACAGCAACAGCGACAGAAAAAGCCCAGCAACCTCAACCCCTAACTTGGTCTGCTTTATTTGCCATATTTTGCTTCTTGTCTGTCCGCTGCATTGACTTGCTTTCCTTTAACCTTTGCTTTTACTCTTGCGGCAGCACATCTCCCACTCATCCGCTGTCCTCTTTCACCACGGAAAAGTGCATTATGTTAATGAGTTTCTGGCATCAATGCTTGCTGACATCTTACCTGCAAGTACTAAGGTTGCAGCGCTAGAAAGGAAATACATAAGGAGTAGCCGGAGCGGCAAGAAGTGACAGTCATCTGCAAGTTGTTTGCAACTTTTACTGTCATTATGTTGCATATTTTACAGCCAGCTAGTCCATTGACGTTACCATCGAGTTGAGTTACAAAATTTATGCAAAATTACCGCTTGCTTTCTTCAAAGTTGCCACGTAGTTGCAATATGCAGTCGGGAGAAATCATCGCTTTAATTGTTGTTGGCTTATTTCATTGCTATATTTGTTAAGGAAAAAACTCAATGCTAATATTTTGACTGACGTTTTAGGTTAATGTGTGGCATCTTTGCTGGCGCTTATGACAGTTTCTCGGCTCTTTTAAGCATGTGCTTGAATTGAAGTTGGTGGAAAACTTACTTTTCTGTGTACGAGTATTTTAAATGGTTAATATTTTTTGTATAATTTCCCTTATTACCTATTTCGGCTATATGCCACTGATAGACATGTTTTTCTTAACTAGTTACGAAATAAGTTCACTGGGTTTTATGACTCTATTCCGGTCATTTACTCTCAATTATGGTAGGCATACAAATATGTACATATTTGCATATGTTCATATGCGCAAAACGAACACACATACCCAGTAGGAAAATTCATTATTTAAAGTAATGCTTACAAAGCTGGAAATGAACTTTGATTCCAAGAGGCGCTTTCCAATGATGCTCTACTTTACTCAGTACAGTCACGATCAAAATATATTCCGCGGAAATAATTTTTTAGAGCTCTCTCTATGCGTGTAATGTATGCCAGCGATGGGCAGGGAGAGCTTTTGCTCAGCACGCGTCTATACAAAATGTATAGAAAGCTAAGAGAGAAAAGGCTTTCTCACTTATCTAGCACACAGTCGATTAGAAAGAGTTTTTCCGCTGTGCGCGTTAATATGAACTATATAGAAAGTTTTAAAAAAGCTTTCCTGTGGAATATGTGTTTTTCGTCACTTATCCACTATCTAAGAGAGAAATATTTTGCGACAGTGGACAAGAAGGTTACACTCGCTCTCGTCAGGTATCCTTAGAAGCTTCATTATAGTATACGGTACAGTTCCTAGTCCGGATTTTGTCAGACCCTGGATTTGTGCCAACAGCGTTTGATATAGTCAGATAGAAAGAAAAACTTGTATGAAGAGAGTTTAGATAGTTTACGCTACGGTTGCAAGAAAGGCTAAGGAGGGAAAGTTTTTATTTGAAAACCATTTGCCAAGACGAACGCAAATAATTGTAGGTAAAAGGTATTGTGCCAAATAAATGCACACTTGGATCATAAGCCACAGTCCCTTCTGTCCAAGTGCGGTCCTCACATAGTCCATGGTACTGCGGCTTTCTCTTTTATCGGCGAGATCGACTCGAGAGTGACCATCGTAGATAACTCATCAGCAAAGCAGGGTTTCTGCAATACTGACGTAGCTAGGCATATGTATATGTATGGGAAATACACATATGCCTAGCTATAGAAAAAAATAAAGCGCAACCGAAAGAGAAGTCTGGCATTCCCATAATAGCTCAGAGCGCACCGTGAGCGAACTCAATGCGCTGATTGTTGCTTTTCTAACAGAGTAGATGTGCATGTATAAACATACATAGACATATACCTCCACTCTAGACCTCCAGCGGTTGATAAGCCAATCGATTGCCTCCTTAATGGCAGCTATCTACGCCACGAAAACATTACAGCGATCTGAAAGCCTAAATTTGAACTTGATGTAAAGTTCTTTGCAAAATACTCCTCCAACGACACCTTCTAGTAGAATTTCACCGGTGCCCCTTTCCAACTATCACACTCCTTCCTTAAGTGGATGAGGGAAAGGAAGAGCTAATTGGTCAACTGTATCCAATCCAGTTTTTACTGCGGACTGATTTACAGCCTTCCAGGATGGACATCACGTTGATGCGATCTACACTGACTTCTCTAAAACCTTCGATAGGGTTTCCCATAAAATCTTAGTGGCTAAATTATCTGATATGGGCTTCCATTCCACTTTTTTGCAGTGGATACGCTCTTATTTAGATAACAGACACTGCGTAGTCGCCTTTGACAACGTATCTTCACAACCTTTCGCCGCGAAGTCAGGCGTCCGCCAGGGTAGTATACTGGGACCTTTGCTATTTAGATTATTTATTAATGATGTCAGCTCCTGCTCCCAAACCTCGAAAATTCTTTTGTAAGCTGACGACCTTAAAATCTACTCTACGATTAGAAACTTGCATGACTCCTGCGCATTACAACTTGAGCTTGATAATCTTTATTCGTGGTGCACTCGGAATCGGCTCTTTCTGACTGTAAAAAAGCTTTTGTAAGACGTAACTATTCAGCTTTCTCGGATCCATACACGCTCAAGTTGCTATATACTACATTAGTAAGATCCAGAATGGATTACGCAGCCTTAATTTGGAGACCGTACCACGTTACTCATATTAACCGTATAGAGAAAATCTAAAAATTATTTATTAAGTTTGCACTCCGTTCCTTAAACTTTACTGATCCTATACCTCCCTAGGAATCCCGTTGTCACTTTTATCCCTGAAAACTTTACAATCCATATCTTAATTTCCCTACTGGATAAATTAAACTTCTTTATTCCTGCGCGGAATCTCCGACACGTCCCTTTGTTCAACACCGAGTGTCCTAAATTTGATTATCTTAAATTTGCTCCCATGCCAAGAACTCTGTCTGAATTAAATAATATTCCTAACTTGGACCCGTCCTTGTCGAGCTGTCCGGAGCCTACTTTGTAATTATTTTAACTAGTTCCTAAGCAATTCTTTTCTGTAGTCAGTATGAAATTAATGTTTCATATGACTTATAAATAAATAAATAAATAAATAATTGGTGCCAGTCTAGCTACACAGTGATCCGAGTTAAGTAATAGGGAGTAAGTAACAGCCTACAAGAATATTGAAGTGATCCATTTCTGAATGAGTTTAGCACCAAGTGCTCCTAAGTATGACCTCGTGCTTTGCTGCAGCAACTTTACCGTTAATGTCAACGGGCGCTATTTATATTAGGCACGCCATTAAGCTCACTTAAGAGCATGCAATCAGACGAGAACTTCGTAGAATGTTAAGGGCTTGACTACTTCGTTGAACCAGTAAATAACGTCAGGAGATGGGCTATATCTATTACCGATTGCCCTGTTGCAAAGAAAGGCTTCCACGTGAGCGGCCTATCTAGAACCAACAAGGCGTACACCTGCAATTGAGTGTACAGTCGCGTGATGTGTAAGTAGAGTTAAAAAATTATGAAACCACGCATACCTGAAAAATATATTTATACTCGAAACTACAGATATTGACATTTCTGAGATATCTAGGCAACCAAAATGATTCTTGATCATGCGATAGCTACCGAAAGCTCTGTTCTTGGGGTTTACCAAATACTTAGCTGGACCGCCAGAGAAATCATTTGAACAGAAATTCCAAAGAGCTAACTCGAAGCAATTGAATCTTGGATAGTTCAAGGCAAAAAGAAAACCTTAGCAGGCCCTTATGTTGGATCAATATCAAGTAGGCTATCAAGATTTTCTTTCCCTCTCAGACTGTTTATTTCTATACTAAACTTTTAATTGTGGCTTTAAAAATATTCGACCAAACAAAAATTCAATTTATTCTCTGATAAGTTTCCTCTAGTACATTTTTGTAGTTAAATTTTTTCCTAAAGGGCCGATATCAACTTTAAGCACTTACAAATACAAATCTGATTTTATTTATATTCATTTAATTAGCCAATTTGTTTAGTGTTGTTACAATTTTTTGGTTTTGTATTTCAAATTTGCAACTCATTTATTTCTGCATTTTTATTGCACAGGAAACTGTTGTGAATTGTTTTGGATTTTGTAATAAAAATGTTGCATTTCTGGGTCAAGCGCAACTCAATTTAATACCAGTATAAAACTGCGTTAAAAGTGGAGTGCCTATTAATTGTTGGCTGGATAGGTGCAGATAAATGTAGACAGCACTTTATATGCGCTTCCATAATTGCTGTTTAGGCAAAAAGAGAGATTAGTGGGAGCAATGCAGACGCCTTTTAAAGTAATTTTTAATCTCCAAGGCCCTAACATGAAGAATGTAACCCGAGGACGTTTTTCTGAATATTTACTGAATGGAGTACATCGATATTAGGAAAAATTCGTAGCTGATGAACTGACTAATATGAGTACCTCGAGGTGAAACGATTAAGCTTAGGAGGTAAGGGTAGTAAGATTTCCCTCGAAAAGATGTTTTGAGCACAGAAAGCGTTAGAATTTTTTAGGGACTTGGACGATGTCGAAACAAGATGAAACAGCTTTAAGAGGGAGAGAGAGAGAGACCAATTATACTTTACGTCTGTGGCCATGCTTTCGTGCATTGCAGCTATCGAAAAAAAGGATGACAAGATCCAATATTTGCGATAAGTTGGAGATCTTCCACGCATGGATTGTGATATTTCGGTGAAAAGATCCTTTGTTTCGGCAACCATGAGTCTACAACGAAAGATATGGCGCCCATGAATTTAATAGAACGACCAAGTGTGGAAGAACTAGTATACACTTGGTTTGAACAAATGGGGCAACCTTAAGAAATAGAAGGGAAATAGGGGAAATTGGGGAAATTTTTGGACTCTGCTTAAAACAAGCAAAATTTGTAGCGCATAATAAGAAGAAAAGGCAATAAGAAGAGGAAGAAGGTCCTTAGGGAAGCCGATGCTGCAGGAAGGAGGGAGCAAAAGGATTTATTACGGATGCGTATGGGTGGAAACCTGTTGTAAGCATTGGTGGATTGTATTATGCCAAGAGCTCTCCATCAATATCAAGTCTAGGGTATCGCGATTTTTAAGCAGGGGTGACTGACTTTAAAATATCAGCAGACACACTGCTCAGGAGTCCCAAGTTAATAAAGGACATACGCAAAGTGGAAACTAGGGCCCTGAAATCACTAATGGTCATGGAGTGCCTGATATCCTACTCAATTGCGTCGGAATATTTTCTATTTAAACTTATATGTGTAACAGGTCTTAATAACATTATGGAAAACTGCATGGCTGACGTGTTAGCGAGAATAGGTACCCATGAAATGATATACCAGCGGGAAGCGAACGAATAGAAGTGCCACTGAGCAAATATGGTTTATTTTTAGACAGATGGGTCTCAAATTAGCTCACCGATTGCTGGAAAGGTTGAAGCGGATGTTGGTTAAAGGACCCACTTACGCGTATAAAGCATAGCTATTGCTTTTGGTTGGGGTCCCGACTGATCACTGTCTGGTAGGAGCTCTTCTGATTATAAATACCGCAGAGTTATCTGCAGCACAATGTAGAGGAATTACCTGAACACTTTCGACTAGGCTGCCCAGTTTTTGTGAGGCCCAGATTGAAGTATCTTCGCTGAGGAGTCCTAGGAGTTGATAACAGCCGTTTTCGTAACTTTATGATTGGCCCATGGATTGATTGAGTATTGTTTACTGTACAAAATCATGTGGTAGTAAAAAAGTGTTCGAATTTTGTGGAGATTGTGAACGATAATCTAATTTGAAGTAACCCAGGTACGGTGCTGCAAAAAGTTTAAGCGGCTTACAGTCATACAAATTTCCACCAGCCACTTGGCTATCCCTGAGTGATTTCTTTAAGACCTGCGCTCTTCACTTAACCCAACTTCAACGGAAAATTTCAAAGTCAGCACCATTTACCAAACTTCAGAGAACTTTTCAAATACTCCACAAGTACTTGCAAAAAGAGAGTAGGCACATAACCAGGAATGCTGTCACTTGGTGTTGCATGATTTCCGCCATGCCAGAATGATTGTGACGAGCGATTGTCTCATCGTGCGTGCAACCTCAATTCGCAGCAAGTGGTAGTAGATGCCATATGTTTGTAAGTGTGTAGACAAGTAGGCGATTGCGAACACACCGGGGTGGCACGTTGCATAACTGAAAATTTTTGAAGAAGCGATAATGTAACGCATTTGAGTTTGATGATAACCAAAAGCAAATAAATTAATTCGCATATACCTATGGATGTATGTGTGTGCCTCTTCGAAATGTGTGGCGCATCAGACTTGATTTGAATATTTATTTATTTGCGTGTTGCCGCAGAAGAGGGCAGCTGTGGGGTAGAGAGCGTGACACGCTTGGCGTCAAATTGTGTGACCGTCAATGCAAAACCGGCAATGCATGTGGAACAGGTGTCTCAAGTGGCTCGCTGGCTGGTTGGCAGCCCTAGTTTTGCTGCTATTGTTTTTGCTTTTGTGCGCAGCTGATTTATATTTTAGCGCGCAGTTTTGCTGTGCCTTTTTCTTTGCCACTTTTGCAGTTTTTCTTCACAATTTTTTTCAAGCGCTGCGCTGCATAGCCTCGTTTACCGTTATGCGGCAGTCAAAGCATAACTAAAACATACAACATATTTGTTTGTACTCGTATGGTATCTACCACATGTTATGCGCATTGTACGTGTTCATTTGATATATGCATTGCTGTTGTTATTATTTTTCTAAAGCTCTATGCCACACGAAGCGTGATGGAACGAGAATTGGCTTGTCTTAGCTGAGTGACTTGCATTTTGCGGTTGCTGCATGTAATTCGCGCGGTTGCAAATGCAGTTAATGCTACTCGCCACTGTTGCTGTGACAGCAAAAGTAATATGAATGTGTCTGTGGCGACAAATGTCGACGATGGCGACGATGATGAAGGCGTTGTGCAAAATGCAAAATTGAAATAGAAAAAAAAATGTACTAGACATGCCCAGTAAGTTTTGCGGTACATTAAGAAACACGTATGCCTATATGTAAATAAATATGCATTCAATGGAAAACTTGTTGCAAACAATCGCTTGCTCGCGGAAAACTTGCTGCGGAAAAGTTTAATGGGTGAACTTGATCTTAAGCAAAGCGTGTTAAAAGTGGTCAGCCGGTTAGGAAATTGACTACCCACTAGCATGCTGACGGCTAACTGCCTGTCGGAGTGGTGCGTGGCAACAATGTAATTGTAAGCGGCCAGACGGTCGACATTCACAGTTACAAAGTTGGCGGAATTTGCGTATAGCCGGAAATCTGGCCGTGCACGCATTCATGAAATTATATCTTACAGCACTTAAATGATGTTGAAACATCTGTCACGCTGTTAATTTGTAATTAAGCTGAGACTAATTTATTTATCTTTGCGGGTTGCTAATGAGCGAATCGAATAAAGGTATGAGTGTATGTACGTATGTATATAAACAAAAACCAAATCAAAAATCTCCCGATTGATCAAAATAGCAGCTACTAAATGTTTTAATCGTTGGGTGTTAATTACTGCAAGGAGTGCCGATTAATGATCGCTTCGCTGAAGAAAAAGGTGCGAGCTAATTGAATGAAAAAAATAATTGAATAGAAAATAATAAATTTTTTTATATATTATAGTTACTTGAAGTCGCTAGTAACGAAGTTATATTCAAGTAACACTGAGATGGATATGACCTTATGCTAATTTTGTCCAAAAAGACATATGTATTTGCATTAGACCGTACCATCTTACAAGCAAAAAACAAAAGTTCGTCGTACACCCCTGAGTCTAAGGTAGTTTTGCAAGGCAACATTTTTTGTTCCACATTAAAATGTTATTGGGATTATATATCCCAGGATAACGACAAGGATCTCCGACTTTTCATGTATGCCAAACATCTGAGTCTTATTACAGTATTTGCCGTCGTAATGATGAAAACCCCACCAGAGTTCGAAAGAAAAACTCAGGGGTGAATGGGCTAAAGTTGTTCTGAAAGGAGAAATCAGAACAATAGCTTACTTCTTTGTCATTTTTGTGATCCAGGGAAGAGGTTGAGCATGCCCCAGATCATTGGAAACACGAGAAATCAAAAGCCGGGATAAGATCACATTGACATCCGAAGAAATATCCATGGGTCTGCTGACAGATCATTTCATTTAAGCGCAGCACACGGAGGGGCTTAATGTGCCGTATAATGACTTTTACAGAAGACACAAAAATGAACAAGAATCTGATAAAGAAAGCCGCTTATACTGTGAATGTTTTCAAATTTGGAGGAAGATACTAAATTAAATCGAATTCTTTACCTGAGACCTGAACGATAATACCGTGAAAAATATACGCTGACTGGCTAGTTTCGTTAGCACAGTTTCAAATAGAAGAGGAGGGAGTAAGGGTGACTAGATCCATCTGATATAAGAAGGGGCTTTTTAATAGCAGACTCATATGTGTTGGTCCCCCAGAAATGGGTTGTGCGCTGGGTTTGGGACTCGCGACGTAAAAATCACTTCCAATGAAAATGACAACAAAGCCTCGGATGAGATCCCCTTCTTTTGATG
>JAPVRG010255880.1:0-12201 GCA_029783565.1 Rhagoletis cerasi
GGCCTCGTAATCCAACTGCCGTACAAAATAAAATTAAATGTAACGGTTACATTCCTAGACATTACTGAGTAGTTTCAGTAACTAAAAGTTATAATTGTTATACAAAAATATTGTGAAAAAATTGGAATTATATATTCCAATACATTAAAAAAAATTTTAAGTGGTGACTTAGAAGTTACTGCTTTAAATCTGATATTGATGGACAATTTATGAAAACTATTTTCTCCAAAGATAAACATATCTTGTCGACGATTACTTATCACTACAACAGACTATATGTTTAATTTCCTTCATTAAATTTATGTACTTCAAATTTCTAATTTTTTTGTAAAATTGTAAGTTTACTCAAAAAGTTGCAATTAGTATTGCAGCAACAGCTTTAGAAAGCTTTGAAGAAACTATGTTCATTTTTCTACTAATTTTTTTTTTAAATCCTTCCACTTATATTTATGCATACATTCAAATTGTGCATAGATTTACAAATGTATAGTATTATGTATATATGTACATTAGGGTGGTCCAAAAATACACAGGAAATCAACTTTTATAGAATTATAGAAAATGAAAAATAAGGAGACCAGTGCCGCCGCGGCTTTGAAGTTTTCCATATATTTTACATAGGGAAAATACATTTTTTCGTAGAATTGCTATAAAATCTGTAAAAATAAATATTCTTTCATCGAAAAAAATATTTCTCTTTAAGAAATCTTCCAGCAATAGAACTATTATTTAACTCGAAAATGTTTTTAACATTTTTTTCAACGCGCGTGATGTGGTTACAAACACATAAAACAACTAATTCTTGTAAATAAGGAATGAGACTTTCAGTTATGAATAAGTTGTTAGTAAAATTTTAAAGTTAAATATGTATCATAATTTTATTGTTTGCATATTTCTGAGGAGTAATATTTTTATTCGTTTAAAAATCATTAATTTTTAATGATTTTATAGCAATTATAGAAGCAAAAAAATTAATTTCTCCATATAAAATACATGGAAAACTTCAATGCCGAGCGGCGCGGGTAAATGTTAACCGATTTCAAAATAAAAAAAGACGTGTCTCCTTATTATCGATGTTCTTCAGTTCTGGGGGGGTCGCTAGGAAATATTTTTATTTTTGACCACCCCAATGTACATACATACTTATGATTATATGAAATGAATAAATAAATAAAAATTATGAATAAAAAAATCTTTAATTTAATTTTTTACAACAAAAGTAATCGAAACAATTTTATTCATAACGGTGGAAAAATTCAAGGGTTTAAAAAAGAGGCAAGTTTATGAATTCAATAAACAAACAAACGAATCACTTTAATGTTACTGGCTGTTAAGCGTGAACGATAAATATAAATAAATAAAATAAACGGTGGTTCATAAAAGATCCAAAGCCAATTTGCCAAAATTGGCAATATCGATGAACAAATCCGTTTCCAAAACCTTGTTTACATAGAAAAACCGAAGTGAAGTCCGCGTGGTTTGCTGAACCTCAAACAAACAGCCACTGATGCAATGTGACCAGCATCGAGCGCAGCTCTCGAGGCAATTCCTTGTAGACTGGTCTGTCTCAGGGGACGATGTGGAACCTTAATCTGTGCCAAATTAGACCATAAAAAAGAATTAAAATATGCGTTCTTAGTTGTCTTTTCCTGCAGACAAGCGATAGTTCGGGCCTTCTACAGCAGGATGACACCAAATCAAAATTGATTAAATTCTGCTTTGAGCGCTTCAGCTTTTTGGCAGCGTAAACTACGATAACACTGTGCTGGGTACCAGGCAACGAGATCGCTAATATGGATTTGTGAAACCGAGCCATGTTTTGATATCAGTTGGCCTTCCTCTTCGACGCAGTAAATACTGGAGAGCAATGGGGGCTTAAGATAGGTCAGGCTCTTCTCTCGAAAGGGATGTTATCCAAGGCACATTCAACAAGTAGCAGCATTAGAGCAAAAACAACAAGCTGCGTGTATTTTGTTGTTGATTTTTCACTCTAAAGTGTTAAAAAATTTTAACAAAACCTGATATTACAGAGTAAAATTTAAGCAAAAATGACAGTTCATGGACCACTTCGAACGAAAAAAAAACTAAAATGAAATTAAAAAATGTGCCCTGATATTATCGTATGATATCAGATTACTCTCTAGTTATCCTCTAGGTAGGGGCGACTGACGTGCTAGATTGGCCGAATATTTGTGAAAAGAGTACCCTTAGTACTTTGTATTGAAAACAAACAATTTTTGCTCGAAGCATGGACCAGCGTGCTATCGCATTGCTAGATATGGTGGCGGTGTGTGTGGCAGAGATCTAGTTCAAATCTAATGCGCACCCAGACATCATACCAGTAAATTACCTAAGTCGGAGCTAAGATATACAAAAATATCACAAAAATATCATATAAAACTTTTAATTTTTTCTTTTACAAAATTTAATAATAAAACTACAAATATGATAACTGCATTGATAATTACGACGATACCGATACCTAAGCAATGGAAATATGGAAATAGGACCATTGCAGAGTTGTACTCTGTCAAAGGAGTATACAAAATTTGAACATAATTCCCTTCAACTTGAAAGAGGGAGGACAAAAAAATCGGTACCCAACAAGCAGTCGATTTAACAAAACTTTTTAAGAAATTTGTATGAGAATAAGCTCAACTATATTATCACACAAAAAATATCCATAACTGTCAGCTAAGCATCAAAGCTAGCACACAGTAGAATTCACGGCTGTGTGATAATAGCGGCGAAAAGTGTCCTCTGGGAACTTAAAGTGCTACAAAAGCGCAACGAATGAGCGCCAAGATACGACTAAACTTGAAAATCAACGCCAGAGTAGGCAGAAAATTGGCGATCAAATTGAGGTGAGCAAGTGTAAGCAATGATAGCTTACCTACTCTACAACACTTCGTTCCCACCAACAGCAGCAGCAGTAACACTTTGCGCATTGTGTGTGTCTAGCAAGACTGCAATTAAAATGCGAAACACGTACAAAATGTCAACACGGACGATGATGAATTAAGTGGCAGCGAGTGCCAGTTGCAAGTTGTTGCAAGTTGGTAGAATGCAAGCTAGCAGAATCTGCTAGCAGAGCGGCAGTCATTGTAGGTTGAGTAGAACAAAAAAAAATCAAAAATAGTAGTTGGACATTGATTAAGTTGCACTAACCAAGCAACAGCCAACCGGCCAGTAGCCAATTCCTCTGCCACAGCACGGCGCGGCGAGGCGAGGCGACCGGAGGTGTAGCGCTGATATGGACTCAAAGGCTGTGATTTTAAGCGCACAGCAACACGAAAAGGCTACTTTGTGCTTTTAATTAGGTTAAATTAAAAGTGACGTTGCTATCGCAAAAGTGCACCTCGTACTTGTTGCATGCCACGAAGGTGGTGCAAATGAGAGTATAGGCAGGCAAAATCAAGTGGGAAGTGTGCAAAAAATTTAAGTTTTTTAAATGACAAAAAAAATTCCAAAGTTGAAGTTAAAAGAAAGTTTAAGCATTTTAGTCCTATACGAAATGTAAGCTTTACCTCTGAACAATGAATTTAAAAGCTCATCAGTTTTAATCTTTACTCGCTAATTTAAGTGGATTTTACTTCAAAACCGTTTCTCTATTATTTTTTCCAATTTTCTACCATCATTTCGAGCCATGTTGCAACAACCAAATTAGCGCTTGTTGCACGCAGTAATTACAAATATCGCCAGCGGTTGATCTCACCAACCCCAGCACTGTTCGCTTGAGCGCTGCTGCAAAGCGCATTTTAATTAAATGTTGAAAAAATGTTGCAAAGTCGTAATGAAGGAGGCAATGCTGACACAGCGGCGAGTTGCGGCGGCAAGAATGCTGATCGACAGTGACAGATAGGCAGATGAGGCGAAGCAGTGCGGCGGCAAGCATACGAGTAGCTGGAAGTCAAGTGATTGGGTGGGAAGCAAAAACGTGTGAGATGAGGAGAGTAGCAAATAGCAAATGAATCGCTTGCTACTAGCCACGCACTCAACTCGACTCATATTCCTAGTATATTCCTCTATTTTCGCCCGCACACACTTGAACCACTTTACCCATTCAACTAGCAGTTGCACGCATGCGCTTCACTGGCGTTGCGCACCTCCAAGTCAAAACATCTAGCCTGCTTCCATACTGATTTTCTCGCTTTTAGTTCAGCTGTTGCACTGCTAAATAATTTATTCCCTTCACATGAGCTGCTATGCCTTGTCGATTGCCGCGCGATTAACCTTTTTGCCTTTGCAGTTCGATCGCCCCTTTCCTGCAAGCACATACATATTTACATATGTATGTTTACATTTTGATTGTATGTACTTGTACGCGCATGCGTGGCTGCCCACAGCCAACCGATTGCTATCTTATAATTCATAAGCATACCTGTACAAATAAATAGTTAGTTATGCGTTTAATCGCTGCAGGGCTCATCTGCACTGCGTCGTTGCGTTGTTCTTAGCTATGGCCTAGCTTCGTCGACCCGGACCTGCCTTCACTTCACTTTATTATCTCATTGATCTTTTAATCGCCACGACCGTAGCGCGCGCTCAACTGGCATTTCTTCGGCAACTGTGGCCTGCTCCAACTGAACTGAGCCAGCGTAACAATGGAGCTCTTGGCGAGCATTAAATAAAAGCGGTATAAAGTTTACTTAATGTGAGTAGCAACATATAATTTTCCTGCCGAAAGCGGGAATTAAGTTCAAGCATGTAAATTTTTGCTGTATTTTTTCTCATAAAAAAATATAAGTACTCTATTTAAGATGAAACAAGAGACATATTTTTTATCATAATTTTTTTAAATTTTACAAACTTCTTTTGTCAAGGCCTATACTGATTTAAGAGGGAAAAAAATGTCGGAGTCTATTGACAATTATTGGTTTTTTTTTCGACGTAATCAAGGCGAATTAATATAAGGTGATAGCAGGAGTGCAAAAACAAAAATTTACATGTATTTTGTTTTTGCTTTGGCGGCATAAACTGTCAAAAACCAAATTTTTCAATTTGACATTAGAAGCCGTGAGGCGAAACACATACACAAAATCAGCTGATCTAGTAACACCACCTTATATTCATTCGCCTTGGACGTAATCAGAATTTTTCATGTCCTTTTGGCATTTAAAAATTTTTTTTTAGGTTTCGTGACCTATTGAGACTTTTCGGTACTGTCAGGATATGTTGACGTTTTTCTAGATCCTTCGTAACTTTAGTTACAATTTTTTTATATTTTTGGTTTCTTTTGCGACTTTTCTGACGTTTTTCCGGATCAATGTAGAATTTTTGATGGCTGTTCGGCATATTTTCGGGTCTCTGACGGGATTTCGGGAATTGCTTGAATTTTTGAATCTTTGAGATTTATTTCTAGTTATTTTGTGATATTTTGGGATCTTTTAAATTTTCTATCTATTTTTTCGTTTTTGTTATTCAGCATCTTTTCGGGACTTAACTGGATTTTTCGAAACGTTTCTAGATTTAACCTTTCATGATTAGCTTGAATTTTTAGATGTTTAGAAATTCGCTTCGGGAACTTTTTTGATTGTTTGGATTTTTTGGAATCTTTTGAGTATAAAGATCTTTTGGTTTGTTATCCGTTTCGGTTTTTTTTTTGCAATATAAATCCTATACTTCAAGTATTTTTTTGTAATTTTAACGGTTTATTTCGGCATATTTTGAATTTCGAAACTATTTATTCCTTATTTGATGCTCTTCGTAATTTTACGGAATTATTTTTGGAACTCTTTTGTATTTTTCGAGACCTTTTGGTATTTTAGGAATCTTTCGGGAATTTTTTCATGAATATACCCTTTCTTAAGTTCTTTTTTTGGATATACATATAGTCTGTTAGGTTGTTAAGGCTGTTAGTTGTTTTTATCGTTCGGGATTATTTAATTTATAAATTTTATTATATTTATATGCATACCATTTCTGAAATTTTTGTTTTTGTATTGATGGTAATCCTTAACTCCTTAAGAAAGTATTTATTTAATTTTCATATTGAACTTTTTACTTTTTACCATATCCACTGCCCGTTGAATGCAATTATTTCTCTTAAATCTTTGTTCTTTTTAGCAAAGATTATTTGCGGAATGCCATTGTTTAAGTTTATATAATAAATAACGTTCTCGAAGCAACAACACTTCCACAAGATATTTCACATTTTAAGTCTTATATCCGCTCATCTTTTTGATTCCTTTTCTACTCACATGCTCTTCCCATACTTTAGCAATTTACTTGCATACGCACGTTCATGTTTGCTATGTCACAAATGCAATGCGAAAAAAATTAAAATGCATGCAGCCATGTATGTACGTAGCTGCCTTGTGGCATGTGGCAAGTTGGCTGCATTGTGGACAGCTACGTTTTGTGGTATTCCAATGCAAATAAAAATGTCTACAATCTTTCAACGAAATTGCTGATAACACCATGTTGACAATGCATTTTATTTAATTTATTTGTTGCTGGTGTTTTTGTAATTTTTGGAATTTCGAAAATTTTTGTTTGCCAGCTACATTTACTTATGTATTGTATTTTTAAATGTGAAGAAGAAGAAAAGTGTTTTTCTACATATAAAATTAAAAAAGATGTTTGCTCATACATATATGTATGTATATTAGAGCGTCTCGCCTTGAAGGCGAAATAAAAAAAGTTGGCCGTACACCACCTCATATGAAGTGTTTTTGAAAAGCATTTAAAAATATAATAAAAAAAATTTTTATTATTATTTGTGTGGCGTATTAACATTTATTTTCAACAGTGTTATTTGAGCTTTGTACCAAGATTTTATTTTTAGGAAAAATTGGAAAAGCAACAAAGTCTAAGCGGTAGAAGTTATAGCTGCTATTTCGGAGATCCCCACATCTCCTCATCAGACTTCTTTTTCTAGACTTCAGCAGGGATCGAACCTTAGTAATCGCCCAATTACATTTTTCTTCATATATTCGGCATTTATAGTCGGATTTTAAAGCGTGATACACCAATATTTTTGTCTCGAGGAGGAAGTTCATTGAGCTCCTAGGGTTGTCCAAAAAAAAAAATTATGATTTTTTTAAATGCTTTTCAAAAACACTTCATATGAAGGGGTGTACGACGAACTTTTTTTTCGATACGGTCATCTGAGTAAATGATACGAGAAAGAATACTTGGAAACGGGTTTATTCGAAAACTGGATTAATGGTACCCAGAAGTGCTGCACGGTCATCCACACAACTGGTGGAGCTGTAATAAACTGAAATCGCTAAGCATTTTTAGAAAAAGTCTAATCTGGGGTAGGAATTTCACAGCAGAAGGCCCAACTTCAATCGACCAATTGAATTTGTGTCACTTAGGCAGAGAACCTGAACTCGAATAAACAACCATCTCAGGAAAATATCTAGAACAATTCTAAGAGACATTTTGGTCTAGGCTCATTTCGATGTCAGTTAGAAAGGATGAAATCCCAGCACTTCTAGGCTTGAATAGAATCTCAGACAATGCCTCAAATGGCTCTGTGAATACTTTCCATATTGACAGTTCAAAGGCAGAAGTTGGGACTGGACCTCACTGGCTTCTGGGTTGTAACTTCTATAAGCTTTCAATCGTAGAACTTTGGCACACTTAGGGTAGTGGACCGTTTGCAGTGATAGGCAAGCACAATCGTCTCACACTAAAGGTAAGAGGGTGGCCTTCACCGCCGACGTCTCGGGAGTTGGGGTCATGGAAGGGAGCCCTAACGTTCAGTTACGGCGAGGAGCTGAGATCTGCTCACATCGGTGAGAGAAATCACACCGAAAGCGACGGCAGGCAAGCCACAGGTGAAGTTGCAAGAGTATTCGGGGAAATGGTCTTTTGACTGGTCGTTGGAAGTTCGAGGGCTGCTGGTCAGGTGCCTCTTGCTAGCCCTCAACTGCACGTTATATCGACAAGGAAGGCATACCGCCGAAAGCCCCCAAAAGTGTTGTAACGCTGCGGAGCTCCGCGGAGCGAAATATTCCGATCAGGTTTCTGACAAGCATGCTTTGGCCAACGGCCAGCGATGCGAGCTTGTCACAGCCGACTATTAAGCGGCGAAGGTCACGGGAGGGGGGATGTCCCTGGAGAAGAAGCTTCAGAATGGTGCGGGCTCCGCAGTTTTCTTGAAACTCAACTTACCACCTCCAAGGTGGGAGAGTGCCGAAATGCACTACCGGCCTTTTCAAAATATTCTTTACGCCGACGAGTGGTCGGTGTCTCTCTATGGGGAGGTAGATTCCCTCGTTTTAGAGGTCTGGAAGGAGGGAACTAAGCCGAAGTTCGTGGACTTTATGAATGCACTCCTTCGTACACAGACTCGTGTTTGGCTTCCTGCCAAACTTTCCGACACATGACTGTAGGGTTATTCGGCTAGAGAGGAACGAGGACTTGTATCGGCAGGCGCCTGTGGTTCACTTTTAGACAGTTGCGCTTCATTCCAGCTCAACTGCTTGGAAAAGTTCAAATCAATATCACTTCGAAGGTTGGCTTGAATGTTGGAATGCTCTGAGCAATTTTGCAAGCGCATTAAGGAATTCATAAGCATGGCTGGGTGCTCCAACCTAAAGATAGTAGTAAAAATATGGAAGTATATAAATGGTTGTTGACGTGACATCACTACTGGACGAAAATTACCTCAGCTGGTCTAACTTGAACTTAAGTATCTCGGTCGCATGTTCTTATAGAGATTTCTGCACAATTCCAACCCTTTTTATCAATCCTGTGCTATCCTACTCTGTCCCTCATACATAGCTTCCTCTCTCTTCTATATCTGCGCTTCCCTCCAACACACAACTCCTTCACTTTGCCACTTGGGTTTCATTTTCTCTGAATATTTTGTAGTAGGTGCTGCAACTACACCCACGCTTGTTGCATGTTTCACACACACCCACATATGTACATAAGTATGTGTATGTGTGTATGTGTATGTGTACAGCTACGTTCAACAATACCTCTTTTGGGGTTCATCGTACTGCCTGCCGGTAGCATGTGGCGCAAGTGTGCTCAGATGAACTTGTAGAGAACGGAACGTGTGGCATTTGGCGCACTAAAGGAACCATTAAACTCTCCATCGAATGCCAAATACGGCAGCTTAAGCCATTTGGCGCATTGATAGCACTGAAGTTTAATGTGTTTTGATGCGGAATGCCAAATGGGTTTCCGCTATGTGTTTTTGAATTTAGTGAAATAAGAGATGGTGCGATAGCAAATAGCTGGCAGAGTGGAGGAGTTGGAGGAACGCTCTGCCAGATGGATTCTTACGAAGAAGAAAAAGCCGCATTAAATACTTTTAGTAAGTAAGCATCACGCCTTAAGGAGTTTAGTGGATGCCGAGTGTGGAAAATGCTTTACTACTGCATGCGCTGTTCTGATGGTGGTGACAGCGTGTCCTTTCTTAAAGATTAATTCTGCTATTTTTCAAGTCAAGTTAACTGAATGTAGGAAAATTTACAATTGGATACGTACCTGTTCAAATTTCGTTTCCATTGCAAAATTAATTACGGTAGAGTTTCAGTTTAATTAAGTTAAGAATGTGAAACATGCACACAAGTAGATATGGAAAAAGTTCTTCCTTAACAACAACAAAACTTTTTTTCAAGCCTTTCATTGCGCAAAATCACACAGCCATACATACATATGTACACTCGTAATGTATAATTATGAATGAATTAGTTGTTGCAAGTAAACATTACCGTAATTCATACACAGACCTTCACAGTAACTCTCCCCAGTTAATTTGCGCAGCGTTGCTTTTGAATTACTTCGCCACATGTGTGCAAAAACAAAGTCCTTTGCCTGCGGTTTGTTGAGCACATTACTTGGAAAACAATAGGGATTTCCTTGTCTGCAATCATTGCATTCGTTGCTCGTTGCACGTTGCGCGTTCCGAATAGGCAACAAATGAAACAAAGCAAAAAGAACGGAAAGCAGAGAAAGCCGGAAAAACAACACATTTCAGTTGTTAATGTTGCAAGGATACTTGCTACAACATGGAAGAGGTTGCGCAGTTGTATCCTCAGTTGATTTGCAGCAACGGTAATGAGCGCTGAAGTCGAGGTGAGAGTGAGGAGAGGAGGAACGCGCAGTTAAGGAAATCATTATTATTAGCGTAGATGTCTGATTGTAAAAATAATGTCATCTACGAAACCCTTAATGTGTGTTCATAAGAGCAGCATAGTTAGTAACTTGAGTTCCAAACGATAAGCCACAGGCTCTTCAGTCATACTAGGATAACACCTAACCTTTCTCTTTGATAGTATAACTTGAGCTCACGGCAAACCAATTTTTTTTAACTCCGTAAAGTCTATAAGAACTAGTCTCACCAATTCGACGAAAATAACAGAAAAATAAAAATAATAGGTACTACAAATTCACGGAAAAAATTCTCAAAAAAAATTCTAAAAGCGCAGAAAAAATTAAAAAAAAAAATACCGCCAAGTAGCGAAAGAAGCCCAAAAAAATACAAGTGCAAAAAAATCGGAATAAATATGAAAATATTAGAAAATGCCCCAAAGAAATCCAAGGAAGTACCGTAAAAACCCCGACAACTCCAAATAAGATTTCCGGAAATCCAAAAAGACCGAAAATTCCACTTCAACTATTCCTGAAAAATCTTAATAAATTCACAGCACCTTCGAAAAAAACATTCGAAAAAGTCACAAAGAAATTGCAGAAATCGGAAAATCCTGCAAAGTTTTGTAAGATCTGAAGATTCCTAAAAGTACCGAAAAATTTGAATTACTTAATCAAAATAATCCCCAAATGTCTTTAAAATACCCAAAGTAATTCGTGAAACTTCCCATGAATTCACATAAAAGACAATAGAGCACCGACAATTCTTACTGAAATCCCGTAAAAAATTAAAAAGAAATTTCAAAAAGTCCGGAAAAGCCACAAAACACTTTAATCATAGAAACTCAGAAAACTTCGCGAAAGAGTCTTTAAGAATTTCAGTTTCGAAAATCTATAATAATCCAGAGAAATCCTGATAAGTATGGAAAACATACGGAAAAGTATAGCAAGTCACAAATATCAAATATTTCAGGAAATCCCTAAAAAGTACAAAAAAATAAGAAGGCCCGAAAAACACTTAAAATTACATACCGAAGTGCCGAGAATGCCAAAAAATTTATAAAAAAAATCTCGTAAAGCTACAGAAAAGTATTAAGAAAATCGGAGCTAATACGAAATGCTCTCAAAATAAAAAATAAAAATAAATAATAAATAAAATAAAATCAAATAAAATAAATAAATAAATAAAAAATAATAAATAACAAATAATAAAATAAATAAATAATAAAATAATAAAATACCGAAAACACGAATAGTACCCAAAAAAATGGGAAAATTCCAAATTCCCGAACAACAGTGGAATAAGTGTAAAAAACCGAAAAAGTACATAAAACAGGTAAGTTCTGCAATTCAATTCCGAGAGAATTTCAACCAAATTCACCATGAATCCGACAGTCGGGGTTTGTATTTCACTTTCGGAGTTTCACAGGCAGGTTTTGCAGTCCGATTGAAAGTGGAAATAAAACTCGGAAAGTGAAACACAGATGCCCGGACGTCGGACTCAAAGTGAATTTTGTTGAAATACACACGGAAGTGAATTTCAGAACCTGTATAAAAAATAGCTAAATAAATTGTGAAAAATCTGAAATTTTGCCGAAAGCCAACAAAAAAAATACAGAAAAATGTACCCAAACAATCTTGGAAAAAAATAACGAACTCTCCAGAAAAAGTGAAAATAATCCAAATGAGGCACAAAACTTCTTAAAAAGTCTCGAAAGTCCTCACATGCTTATGAAAAGTTCGTTAAAATCACGAACTGATGCTTTGAAGCAGCCCTCATTCCACGCTTTCGGTAAACTTAGTACAACGTCCGTGTAAGGATTGATTTTCAGAGAGTTTTATTTGCGAGCTAAAGTGTGCTACCCACTCTCATATTTAATTTAGTATAATATCTTCATACATATCTTCATACGTTTTATGCTAATTATTAAATCGCATGTTTCCTTGCGTAAACATCGACACAAGTCATTTGAATTTCAATTCACGAAATATATGTATGTGTGAGTAAGTCCCTGTAGAAAAAGTTCGTGAATTCCGAGTCGCATTGTGTTTATTGTTCTTATTCGTAAGAAAAAAAATTTTACTGATGATGGCAAAATGACGTCTTCCTAGTGTGAAGGTCCAGAAAGATAAAACATTTTTTTT
>JAPVRG010255888.1:3527-17270 GCA_029783565.1 Rhagoletis cerasi
CGCGTACAATGCGCCCATCTGTAGAATCCATTTTTGGTTAGCCCAGTTCCCCTCTATTTGCTCTTGCTTGCAAGTAGTATTCACTACGTCGTTTTTACCGTTTGGAACTTATACCGTGATCTCTTATATGATCGAGTGATTTTATGACGATCCACAAGCAGCATGTACAATACGCAAACCACCAATAGGCGAGCAGCTTTCAAACTACACTAAATGCACTGCTTTATCGACGTTTGCTAAGCTACGGTTTGTGTCACTGCTAATAACAGATGGCGTCATTTCCAGCAAGCGTTTCCAGGTAAAGCTGTCCACTTCCACACGTTCGGTTGGAGTGTGGCACATGTGTTAGGTTATTTTTCGCCAGCTTAATACGTTCCAATTGATTTTAGAATTCACCTCTCGCTTAAAATTATTTTATTGTGTTTACATGTCATACTTTTTGATATTTTTTAACTAACTTTTCTTAAAATTTTTACATGTTCTTTTATTGTTTTTTTTGCAATTTTTTGGCAGCTATTTACGTATGTATTTTCACCTACTACTTGACAATAACGTTGAAAATGTGTTATTGTGTTCCCACAAAGTGCCGACTTCTTTGTTTACATTTAAATATCGTTTTTAGTTGGAAGTATACGTTGGAGCAGGAAGCTAAAAGAACAAAGAACAGAATAAAAAGATTTTGATGAGCCTTGACTTTGACTAATTAATAAATTGCAGTAAAAATTTAGAATGTTCGATGAGTAAATGCGTGAAATTTTTTCAGAGCTTTGTGTATAAATGCATGTACATATGTATATTCGTATGCATATATTCTATATTTTCTTGTGTAAACACACATGCATATTCAAGTAGTTATCACGTAATTGGAGTAAAGGTTGTTGTGACTTATGAGTCAGTCGAAAATCGCAAAGATTATTGACTTGTTAGTGGAAACTTTTACGCGCATGTCGTTAATAAATAATTTTCAACTTCCAACTGTAGTGAAACATTTGAAAAATTTATGATACATGTGTACATACACCTCCACGCACTGGAATAGGGACAGTGCATTTTCGCTCTTTTTCTGGGATATTTTTCTTTTATTTAATTTCCATTGTTTTTAAATTAAAATATAGTTCATTCTCTAACAAAACCCATATAAACGCAAGTTTCAAACTTTTTTGAAAATTAAAAAAAAGTTCACCAAAGTTTAAAATTTTTTCACAGAATTTCAAAGAACTTTTTTTGAGTATGCACTTTTGTAGCACATTCAATTTTAGTGAAAAAAAACAAAAATGACGAAAAATTACACTGAAGATGGCACAACGCCGAAACCGGTTTGTCCCCAAACCAAATTTGAAAAGGGATGACTGAAATTCGTTCCAAAGTTGATCAACTTGCCACCCTGTCGGAAACATCAACCAACACCAACAAACAAAAAATTAATGTTGATTTTTGACAAATTTTTTACTGACGGCCTTACGCAATTTTTTCCATATAACGCATGCCCGCAATTTTTTTATGCATTAAAAAATTTGTCAAAAATCTACGTTAATTTGTAGCTATTTCAAGCTTGCAAAATTGAATGGGTTACAAACCCGTGTAATCGAAAAAGTTCTGAGAAAAAATTTTGATGAAAATTTTATTTTTTATTACTTTTCTACAAAGTCTGAAAATTGCTTTTATGTGGTTTTTGTTAGAGAATGGACTGTATTTTAATTTAAAAATAATGTAAATAAAAAAAATTACTCGGAAAAAGCAGTGTCCCTATTCCACTGCGTGGGAGTGTATGTAGTTACATAATTCGGAGTAAATATTCGCTTTAGTGTGAGACAAAAGAAATGGGCCAACAAAAATATTTGCTTAGTGATTAGACAAATGTAGATGGTCTAGAATATTTCTTTGTTTGTTTTTTTCCTTATTTTCTTTATGTTCTTTCAATAGAGTATATGTAGCAGAATAAGGAACACTGCGACCTTAAAATATCTTTTTTACCCTGTTGATATTTACCAGCAAAATTCCAATTACTCTAAGTTATAAAAGGTTCAACATTGCAGGAATTAAAATATATTTAGTCTTCATCTGGCCACGCCCGGAAAATCACACAGAATATGCGTGGTCGCGCCAAGGCCGAGACCACACTCCAAAGAGCCTGGTCTGTCTAGGGCCGCCTACGACTCCACAGTACTTACTAGTTTTTGAGTTGACCCACCCAGAAACTAAACGTTTCTTTAGCAACTTCATTGCCCACCATCACGCAGTGTTTGGTTATTCACGCCAATGATAACAAAGTTTCTGCTGTCAAGAGTTGAGAAGTGTAAAAATGCTACTTTAAGAGCTTGCTGGTGATAATTCTTGCAGGCTTCAAGCTTTTTTAAGGTTTGTTCTGGCGCCGGCCGGGATAGTTAGCATTTGACCCTGAAACACAGTGGGCCATCTGCCGCTTGCAATTAAAAGTTTAGTGACGGATTCATATGTAACAGCGCCAGTTCTGTGTATCTTCAAGGTAAGAAGATCCGTTTGTTTAGCACGAATATGACTTGGAATATCCCGCCAAAGCAGAAAATCCAGTTTTTATTAAATAGCGCCACAAAGCACATATCCTCCCGTTCGTGTGTTTTTTTTTTCTCAACATATATCCATCATTCTCTTTTTGAAGAGCACCGTAAGATATTTGAATTTGTAAATTTTTCTAAACAGCTGCTAACTACTTGAAGAAAAATATGTAAGGGAGTGAATCTTTGAAGCGAAATCAAAGCTAGGACTAAACATGTTCTTATTAATCCTGTGACCAGGAGTAAGATCAACCTTTGGCCCACATCTGATCACAAATTCTTCTTGAAGCTAAGAGTACGTGTGATTCCCAGATATTTTCGTAAGTCAGAATAATCAAGTACTGTCCTCAAATGGTAACCGTTTAGACCTCCTTGTTAACGGTAAAAGAAAAGAAAATACCTTTGCCTCAACAGTTGGACATCAATCGTCTGAGACGATGCTTCTAAACTCTATCGTAAGTACAAACATTTATCATGTCTGGAGTCTGGTTAAAAGGTTGTCCGACATGTGAGATCAAGGTAGAGAATACACACACCTACATACTTATGGGTGCATTTCATGGGTCTTATGCTTACGAAAGTATTGCTTTAAGAGGATAAAATATCACGAAGCATTATAACGATCCATTCATTATTAGATGTATCTATGCCTAGATTCGGACGCAGATTTTCGCAAGCTCCTTAAAAGTCGTCAATCACTATTTTATATTTGATAAGTGCGAGCAACGCTCATAAGCATTCGGTACCAAATCGTTCACGAAGGGCGGATGAACCTCAAGACAAAATTCACACAAATCCCATACGAAATATTCGTGACGTCTCATTACAGTTTTAATAGATATCGTAAGCAGCAAGTTTCTTGCAGCCACCTTGTCCATCGCATAGCCTTTACTGAGTATATGTCAAACTTCTGCTTTCTATGGCATCCAGCAGTTGAATAGAGCTACCTTTTCTATTCATACATAGATGGGCCGTTTACAAAGGTCCTCAACGTCTGTGGCGGTCAATATTGGAGGCTGTTTTATCTTATCATTGGTGCTGCTTTTTACATGTTGGATCACAAGCCCAGGGCCAACTCATTGCTGGGTATCACTTCTATTAGTTGTTTTATATATTTTGTGTCATTTTTTCAATGTCACTTCAAATCTAAATAGTCATACAAATTTTGCAACGAGCACTCCATAGTTCATTGCCCCTATTCACCGCCCCTTATTTAATTTTTTTTCAATGTCAAATTAAATTTTGTTGACGCAGGTGACAGGCATAAAGTGACTAACAGTTCGGCACAAAGAAGGTGCATATGTATGCATGTACTCGTATGTACATTATGGCGCATCACTCTCCATACAAAAAACAAATCGTTACTGTTTTTCCATCGGAATTATAAAATATACTCAGGGCGTAAATGCCTCGTAACCGCGTAAGTAAGTTGACGAGGTTTACGCGGTTACGAGGCATTTACGCGTTTAGACGAATAAACCCTATTTTATTTTAAGACTTCCGCCTGAGTATTTGGGAAAAATATTAAGATTTAAGTGAGCTGACCCGATTTGAAAATACCTCCAAAAATGGAGTTTTTTATTAATAAAATTATTTTTTAAAACTATTTTTTCCAAAAAATCACCTCAGGTGTTAGAAGAGTTTAAGCCTAAAAGGTCTGCATAAAAGCGTTTAAAAATTATATCAACAGAATGAGAATTTTAATGCAATTTTCAAATCGGTCTAGCTCACGCACATCTTAATATTTTTCCGAAATATTATGGCAAAGTATTAAAATATAATAAAATAATTCCGATGAATTTTGGTGATGCACCCTAATATGCATACATATCGTTACCTTAATAAAGAAAGGCCCTAACTCAATTTCATTTGGAATTCAGATTCATCCAAAAGCGGTCAGGTAGCTCACAATCCAACTAATAGTATAGGAAAAAACAAATACTACAGTACTAGATTAAATATTTTGTGATTAAAAGAAATCAACGTTTCGAAGAAATTTGGAACTGGAGAACTCTACTTTTTATTAAACTTTCAAACTCTATTTGAGTTAGGGCTTTTGTGAGTTAGGGCCCTACTATATTAAGGTAACGATATACAGAGTATCCCAGAAATCGACGCCAAGCCGGGAACGGGTCACAGGCCAGGTCATGATAGATATCACACGAAAAAATCTATGTTAATGTAATTTTAAAATTATAGGCGTTCAAAAAAAACGAAAAAATCTACACCCTGTGATGTTTTTTTAATTCCCGTAACTACAAAATTTCTACTTTTTCTTAATTTTATTTTCATTATGCAATTTTCAGTAAAGCTTTCGTAAATTGTCGTCTAAAATGTATAGCCAACTGGTCTAGCTAGGAAGAAAATGTCACTTTTTGCACAAAAAAAATTTAAATTTTATGCTTCGCCCAATTTTAACTGATTGTACTGAAAAAAAAATTGTACTGCACTAATTTCGTAAGTAACTTTGAAAGTTGGCGCATACAATAAGGATTCCAAAATGGTATGAAACTTGCTAGATTGTTTCTTAAATTATGGGCAATTTTGATTTTTGTAAAGAAACTCAGTTTTGAAAATTCGAATTTCTTCTTTACTTAAAACGATTGTAGTGTTCCCAAGACTTTCCTTGAAGTCGTAACTTTTAAGGCAATTCTAGTCATTTTACGAAGTGTGAGCGAGACAGACAGTGGCGCTACTTTGTCCTAGCCTGCCACTTGTTTCCGGCTCGACGTCGACTTCTGGGACACCCTGTATATGTACGCAGGCTAATCAATTACTTATTACTAATTCACACACATATATCGGTCTTAAAGTTTGCCATGATAAGGTTAAGTCACCCAGTCTTATTGATTTTAAAAAACATATTGCTATTTTCCGAAGACTGAAATAACTCAAAAACGGTTTTTTTTGGAATAACGTTACATTGAACACATACTGTAATTGCAAAATCTGCTCCTTACTTTTCAAGCTTAAGATATGCTTTCATTATTCACATTTGCTATGCTAAGAAACAAATTTCTTCAACTGCATCTGCATTCCATGCAAATTTACAACTCAGCATGGATATACATACATATGTAGAGATAAATATTTCACAAAGTTCCTGCGGAAAAGTGAAAACTCTCATTAAATATTTAGTTTTGTTCACATTCTCAAAATCAAGTGTTCATACATAGATAGTGCCATTCAATCGTTTGAAACTCATCAATGCAGGTGGTTGTAGTATTAAAATTCCAAAGAAGTGCATACAATCTAAAGTAAATAGGAAATCACCAAACAGCAGGGAGTATAGCTGGTGGAGGCATTCAAAAAAGAGAACTCAAACAAAACTGCGTACACTCAGAGGTACTCGTATTGCGTATTAAACAAGCGTCCCTGTAGGAAAAATTTTATTCGATGAGGTGAATTTCTAGTCGATAGGTTAGGTAAAGACTAACAATCTCTGAACTCTTCAAAGTTGATGGCCCAGAACCAATATCGTTTCAAGCTACATATTTTTAAAAAACATTTTTTTATTTGAGAAGGCAGAAATTTTATAATTTTGTTAAATAATGGATCATGGTCTCGTCGTTCTGATAATCATTGATAAAGGACTGAAAATACGAAGTTCGAGCTAATGTCATTGTAGATAAATTATTTCACTGCCCAAATGCCTAAAAGATTTACCTAGTGAGAAGTCTCTTTTTACCAAACTTAAGATGAAGATAACCTTTCTCTACAGCTCTGAAACCAAACTGACTACTCCTATCATACTTTTCGTTACTCTTAGGTATCTTAAGCCGAACGAAAGAGTTAAGCGTGTATAATTTTTACTATTGGATAAGTAATATGATTTTGTTCTAATCTGAAAAGGTAAGTATGATCTCCATAGCTCTCGGCTCCAGTTTGGCTTCAATGTTAAAGCAGTGGCATCATGCAGATCAGTAGTAAGTAAACAAACGATCGCCCTCCCACCTTCGACTTGATTAGATTTTATTGGGAAGCCCAGAGCACTGCGAGCTCACGAGACTATCTACTAGACCGATTTTGATCTTGCTCCATGGATTCTTCCTCTTCTTAGTTGGCGCTGTAACCGCCTAGTTTATTTTGGCCGAGTCCAACAAAGCACGCCAGTTGTGAAGCCAAGCCCTTCCAGGTCTTTCCAACGCAGAGGAGGCCTCCCTCTTCCCCTGCTACAACAATGCTACAATGCCTATTCTGCCTATTAACTTCGTTGTTGTGGTTTTAATAGTGGCTCTATTATGTCCTGCCTAAATCGGTGTGTCTATCAATAGCGGCGGTCACGAGGCAAAAGTTTGTAAATGTGGTGATTATCGTCTGATAGCAGAAAAAATAAATTTCGCGGCATTTAGAGAAAATGTCAACAAATGCCCTGCGAACTGGGCGCTGTCTGTCTCAAAAAGAATTAAAATCATAAATAGCAGCTATAATTCCTACCAAAATGTAAATTTTTGTTTTTTCCACAAGAATTTTCATTAAAAACGGCCAAAAGGTCAATAAATTGTTGAATATAATTATAAATTAAGGATGAGAAAACTCCAATATCCTGTTAAAACGTGATTTAAGGTGCCCTCATTAAATTTTACTGCACATGGCTTCAGCGGTGCTATCATTTATCAACGATTTAAAGTGGGATTTTTATAATCGAGGAGTATCTCAAGGATGTGATTGAAAATGTTAAATTCTCAGGGCACCCATAAATTTTGTAGATCTATTGTGCACTTCAATATACAAATTTTGAAGAGCCCTTCTATAGAGGATTTAAAAAAAAAATAATTTACATACAGTGACTCAAACAAATGTTCACGTGTTCATTCTATTTTAATATCCACAATGGTTTTTAAGTTAAAATTTTTATATTTTTTTTACAAAGATATTGTTCATGCTTTAACCAAAACTGATTGAATCAAAGTTCCAAACTTTTTATAGAATTTGGAAAAATTAATCAAATGTTCATCGAAATTTCGAAATTTTCAATCCGAATTTTTAGAACATTTTTGGGTATGCAGTTATATAGCCTATAAAATTTTAGTCGAATAAAGTGCTAGTTTCAAGTGGCTAAGAAATTGCGTTGATTTTTAATATTTTTTTTTTTTTGCTGACAGATTTTTACGACTTTTTTTTATATAACGAATGCTATTTATAAAAACTGGCGTGGGTTTTTGATATGTTGTTGCGAATGGTCTTGCGCATTTTTTTCATGAGAAATTCGTGTTTATATGGAAAAAAAGTGCAAAAATCTGTCAGGAAAAAAAAGTTGTTAAAAATCAACGCGATTTTTTAGCCGGTGGAAACTTGCACTTATCAGACTAAAATTTTATGGGCTATAAAACTGCATACCCAAAAATTTTCTAAAACTCGGATTGAAATGCTCGAAATTTCGATGAAAATTTGATTAATTCTTCTAACTTCTATATAAAGTTTGAAACTTTGATTTTTGTGGTTTTTGTTACAGCATGAACATTTTTATAAAAAAATATAAAAAAAAAACAAAAAAATTTTAACTTGAAAAGCATTGTGAATATCAAACTAAAATCAATACGTGGACATTTGTTTCGGGTCACTGTAAGTTTTCTAAATTACAAATTATTTTACTTGGACTGGAAATTTTTGAAAAATAATTTCTCTCCAGTTTTTTTTGATATTTTGCAATTAACTAGAGAAGGAAAATGCGAACCGCATAATACTAGCAGCATTAAAAAAAGTTTTAGGTGAACTACATTGGAACTATGTAGTATGAAATTGGCTATATTTCAACTAGTATGAAATTTACTTTATTTAAATTAAAATTTCCAAATAAAACATAGACTTAACTGGCGGTTTATAATAACGTGTGGACTGTCTGCAGAAGAAGACGTTACAGAAATTTTTATGAAAATGTCACTATATATAGCTCTTTAAATCTATTTTAATTTTTAACCGACTTCAAAAAAAGGAGGTTATGAATTCGTCGGAACATTTTTTTTATGTATGTTACCGGATAACTTTGCACCAGTGAAACATTTTCGGTAGTTCTTTTTTTATCGGAATGGTGGTCCCTCTAGAGTGGTTCCATACTAACTGGGTTCAGTTCCGATCATTGGATCATGAAGAACTTAACGGTTCTCCTAAATTTTTACATTAGAATTGAGGACGGTTTTATTTTTTGCTTAAAAGTTATTCATTTGCTCAAAAATTACTTGCTTGCTTAAGAATTAGTTGTATTGAAAAATACCCTTAATTAATAAAATTTTCGTTACAAGTTTTCGTAGTTTATGAAAGACTCTTTTGAAAATATGCTTAGAATATTAGGACTTTAGTTCCTTTACCAGTCATTTTCACAAAGCGATTTTTTCCTAAAGGGACTGAACCGCAAAGAAAAGCATTCCCAAGGTTTGGCAAGTAAGATATTTTGGCAAAGTACTATGCACGTGAAAATCGTGCCAAATAATGAATGAGTATTGAGGAACGTACGAGTATGCGCTGGCATTGATAGTAACAAGTACCTGGGGCGAGAATCGAAATGAGATTTTCAAGGTTAAATATTGGTGAATAAATAAATGGGGACAAGATTGAATGAAGCTGACATGTTGTAAAATGAATGAATGCCGATTAAAAAAAGAGAAGAAAATTAAAAATGCTTATTTCTTGAATAGGAAACTATAGACATTTCTCGCTTTAAGGGCATTTGCTGCTAAGTGGTGAAATAAATCAATCAAAAACGGGAAAGAATGTAATAAAAATATTTAAAATCTGTTCGTTTCAAAAATGTTTTAATTATTGCCAGTTATGATTTTCATGATGTAACTATAAATTAATGGAAAGAATTATGGGTAGCCGAATGCCTATTTACTGCTGCCACATAATCGCCGTGTGGCCAGAAACATAAGTGGTATGACCAGCATATTTTTCCCTATAAATTTATCGGAAATATTATTGACATTTCTGGTTAGAATGTAATGAAAACATCGAATATGGAATAGCAACTTTCACTCATTTAATCAACTAAAAGTCACTCAAAGTATGTAGAGACAACTTGCGTGCAATTAAAATGCTTCGCGTCCAAAAAAGGCAAATCGCAAGCAAAGTGAATAGTCAACTCTTAACGTTTTCGAATTGAAACATTTGCGTTTTTTAGGAATTACCTTAATAGTACCCCACATATTTTCTTATCATGCTGCACACGTACGTTTGCCGTAAACCAAAAAAGGGCAACTAAATTCTCACAGAGCGGGCGGGTGTGGCGGTAGTACCGAGGGTGGTAGATTGGCATAATGCTAATTATTTATTGTTTTAACTATGGTCGGTTAGCCGGTGAATGTCACATGCCGCAATGCCGGTACGCCGAATTAGGCAAAGTATATGCGCGCATGTCGCCTGGCATTCCGCGCGCGCGGACATTTTGTTTTTGTTTATTAATTAAATGCAACATTGTGACAACTTTGTGACGCCTAAAAATTGGTAAGCACTCTTTGGTAACATCACGCTATACATACATATGTATGCGTGCACGTGAAGTTAAGTGCAGCGCAAGGCGTCACACGCAATGATGTTTGAACACGCAATCGCAAATGAAAAAGGGGCGTTTTTTGTGTTTAACTAGTTTAGTTGAGCGGAAAATTGTTGGTCTTTAGAAAGAATTTTTGGACGATCCTGACTTTCACATCAAGATTATGGCCCTTGTCCAGAGTTTTGGATTGTTGATCACTGTGCTTGTTGTTGCGGCATTCTGCTATCTGAGTATTCTGGGGTGCTACTCTGCTGACATGACAAGCAGGCTATTTTCGTCCCGATTGAGAGTACGTCTGAAACGTCGATATAAAGTTTAGAGATTTAGACGCACGTGAGATTAATGGGACGACTCCAAATAATGGATTATCCTCGGTTAGTCCAACTTCAATGTGCTAGGCGTCGTGGACCAAGAAGGTCTTCTTAGGGTTTTTCGATGCACATGTCAACAAACTTAGCTTATTTTTTTTTGCTGAAAGGGGGTTGCTTTCTGGCTGTAACTGGACATTCGCAGAGGTAAGAGAGGAACTGCTACATTAGATGTGGCATGAGACGCATTTTAGCTGCGTAAATGTTCCCACGACTGGGAAGCCGAACAGGTAAGATGTCTATGAACCCGACCGTAGAGCTCAACAACAATTTGAAATACTTTTTCGTTATGGAGTTTGTAGTTCGAGAAGTCAGCCACTGTGGCGTTACTGCTTGTTGGGCAAGTGCCAACTTCTGGTTCTGACAAGACCATTGGCCGGGGACTGTCCAAACTAAATGGATTTTTTTGAAGAGATTGCCACATATTTAAAAAGTTTAATTAATAATTTCAATAAAATCTTATAATATGGATATCAAACGAGCGAGATTTAAAAAAGCTTCATTTCGAAAACTTCTGTTGAAAAGGGTTGCCACCTGTGTAAAAGACAGGTTTTTTTTTCGAAAATATTGGGAAGAGGGTTGTCACTTGTTTAAAAAGTTAAATTCAATTTAATTCGTAAGAAGTTGCAATATGGGAGCCAAGCGAAAGTGGTTTAAGAAAGCTTGATCTCAAAAATATTTGGGAAGAGGGTTGCCACCAGTTAGAAAAGTATAATTAAATTTGATTCATAAGTTGTTATAATATCGAAGTCTAACGAATGAGCTTAGTTTCGAAAAAAATTTGGAAAGGACTTGCCAGATGTTTAAGAAGTTAAATTCAATTTAGTTCATAAGTTAAACGAAATGTTGTAACATGGGTATCAAACGAAACAGGTTTAAATGAGGATTTGAAAATATTTAGAAAGCGGGTTGCCACCTATATATAAAATGCAATTCAATTTAATTCATAAGATGTTATAATATGGGAGTCAAACGAAAGCGGATTAAGAAAGATTTATTCAAAATCATTTTGGAATAGGGATGCCACCTGTTGAAATAGTCAAATTCAATTTAATATATAAGTGAAATATTATAGTCACAATGTCTAACGTATTTACACCAAATTATTTCGAAAGCGTTTAATAAGAGGGTGACAAATTTTCCAAAATTTAAATAAATTTCTTTTAAGTTAAAGTATAGCAATAAGATTTTGATGAAAGACTAGCGATATGAAAATGGAGCGTGGCACCTCCCATACAAACGAAATTTTTCATACTGTATTGAGTGCCTCTGGAAGTATTCTTCGTAGAGTACTGGATCTTGGTACTTGAAACTTGTTGGAGATATATGAAATCAATTCCATAGTCACGGATAAAAATGGGGGCGATTGGAAAAGGGGCGTGGCACCACCCATACAAGTGGAAACCCTACGGGTGCAGGCTAGTTATGTATAAAGAATGTTGCTTTCTGAACCACGCTTTATTAAAAGCTAAGCAATTCGCAATCCACATAAGAGTACTTACATAAGATTAGGTATACATAACAGTATTTTGCCACCAGTTTTGCAACTCTAGCGCGCAAACATTTCTTTTGCTATTTTGAGCTTTTTCAACAACTTATTGTCATTATTCTTGTCGTTTGTCTATTAAAAAGCGTGTACATATTTTTTTCATGTGTTAACGCCAACAACCAACATTTTGTCTTTATGACGTTAGCGCTTATAAATACGGATATTCATATACATATGTAGGTAGTTACATGCATACATACAGCTGCGGTCAAAATAATAGCACCGAAATTCAAAAAATTATAGATATTGTTTGCAAATTATCTTTATTTATTTACTTTTAAGGATTTTCATTTAAAATATTGTTCGTTCCTTAACAGAAACCACATAAATAAAAGTTTCGAAGCTGCCACAAAATTCACAAAAAATAAGCAAACTTGAAAAAACTGTTATCAAAATATTTAACTTTTTATTCGGATTTTTTAGAAAACTTCAGGCATGCAGTTTTGTAGCTCATTAAATTTTAGTACAACAAAGTGTAAGTTTCAAGTCACTTAAAATTATCGTTGATTTTTGAGAATTTTTTTTGTCGAGTGTGTTACGCATTTTCTTCCATAAAACGCATAAACAAAATCTATTTTTATATGGAAGAAAATGCGCAGCACAACAATATTCTAAATGAAAATTATTAAAAAATAAATAAATAAACATAATTTGCAAAACAGAGCTGCAAGTCGCTCCAAAAATCGATACAAGAACCGGTTCATAGATATACCTGAATCACGGTTCGGTTCAAATGATTCAATTTTGTTTGTTTTTGTTACAAATGTCACAAAACTACCACAAATACTGCATATTTATGTATGAACAACGAAAAAGTTTTGTTATTGGGATCAAATTCAAATATTGAAGATATTTATCCACAACTGGATACTCAGAATTTTGAATTAATACATATGGTCAAAACAGTTTGAACAGTTTTGACTATTTTTTTTGTTTGTTTGCTTAATGTTCATTGATTTTGTATAAAACAGGGACCGTAATCATTATGAGGTCTATGAAAAAAAGTTATACTTAATCATTATTTCAAGTTTTCCGAGTTTTATTACATCGCTCAGAAATAAAAATTATGTGTAATTTATATTTTTTGATCAAAAATAAAACTCATTTTTTTATTGTTATTTTTTCGCTCTGAAATAATGATTATTTTATAAACTTTTCATCGAAAATAATGATTATTTTTTGAGCTTTATTCTTTTGGTAGAACATAAAACTCATTTCTTGAGCGTTATTTTGTCTCTCAGAAATCAAAATTAACATTTGAGTTTTATTTTTTTCGGCAAATCTAAAAACTCAAAAAACTACACAGCTTTTTTAATAAGTGTTTAGTGGTAGGTATTCTTTGCTATGCGGTCGTCAACATGTGCACTCAAAATTTACAACAAATTTATCAACCGTATTTTTTCTTAATACACACATATGTGCATATATGTATTACCATATAAATTTGTTCTAACTTTTGAGTGCGTATATTGTCGATTGCATAGCAAAAAATATTTACTACTAAAGGCTTTTAGTGCTTTGGCGATTTCAATGCCAAGGTGGGCAAGGAAGGGATCTTTGGCGCCACTGTCGGAAAATTCAGCCTCCACGACGAAACGTCCGATAACGGACTGAGGCTGATCGACTTCGCCGGGGCCCGAAACATGGTAGTATGCAGTACTAGGTTCAAGCATAAAAAGATCCATCAAGCTACGTGGCTGTCTCCAGATCGGAAAACGAGAAACCAAATCGATCATATTGTGATAGACGGAAGGCACGCTTCCAGTGTTTTAGACGTACGTACACTCCGAGGGCCAAACATCG
>JAPVRG010255907.1:0-12632 GCA_029783565.1 Rhagoletis cerasi
CTACATTATCTTTTCTTTAGTTCCGCACCAGTTCTAAATTCCACAGTTTAGATCTAATTCACTTCGAACTTCTTTTTCTGCACTGCGAAAAAATTAACATAATTTTTTTCTAACAGTCTTTTTGGTTTTCCCATGGCAGCGATTTGAAGTTATTTTTAAGGGAAAGTGTTTAAAATTTGAAATCAAGTTTATTTGAGTGATTTTAAGAATTGTAAAGAGGTGCTTGTTATTATTTATTACATTCCAGAAAGTCCCATAGCATAGATTTGTAAAAGTACCGTATTTCGCTGCTTCTGTACTGGTGCCGATCTAGTTACTATCGGAGTGGTTTGTTTTTGACGATAAATATCTAGTACTGAACTACAAATTTGATGCACCAGTTCGGGTAGTCGCGTCTTGCAGGGCTGTTGATTGAATCAGCGTTTTACCACCACTGTGTTACACCACCTCTCAAACTGTGCCTTTCTCTATTATTTATAAGTGGCACTGCCTTACCGACGAAGTTGGTTTTATTTACGCTTCATAAAATCGAAGCATACTCTTAGGCGAAATTATCTAACCATGAATGGATCAAAGCCACCAGTGATCTGCAATTATACACTTTTTAAGTCATTGGCTGGTATCACAAGTCAATGAATAACATTCACTCATGTCCGCTAACAAACGATTATAATCGTTTACGCGCGGCACACTATGCGAGAGGAGGTATCGGGTTATTCATTTAGAGCTACTTTTTTTTTTTAATAAAAAATAATGAAAAAAAAAAATTATAATTGTTATTATCATACAAAAGAACCCATTCTTGACATTTATTTTTGAAATATATGTAATTCCTGTCGAATGTTGGTCGTAATTGCGGTTGAGATGGTCCATTCTGAAGTTCCAATTTTCGATGAAGCGTTGGAGCATATTGAGTTGACCGTTATCGCGCCAATATAACAGACTATTTGCTGCCTAAAATTGAAAACCGTGGCCCCGTGGATTCACTAGTTATATACTCCTACATATTAAAATATTATTTTTTATCAAAAAAAAGTGCGGAAATTCAATATGTTTCATTATTTCTGTCGCCTGAAAAAGTACTTTGCCGGTGCTGTAAATTTTCTTGAAGAAATAGATATTTATGTATGTATGCATCTATGAGAGCTGCAAACGGATTTAAGAAATTTTGATAGAAAATTTCTTCTTAATTTCGTGAGCCTGTTTTCATACGAATTTTTTGTTTTTCTTTAGAGCTGGATATTTGCTCTATGCTCAAAGGTGACATTATCCCAATCGTGAGTATGACGAGTGTAGCCGTTTTGGAAATTTATTTTTCTTCACAACCATTTTGGTTACTTGGTTATTATATTTCTAAAATGGTTACATTTTGCCAAAAGCAACAGTAAGTCCTGGTAGCTTCAAACTTGCGCTTTGTTATACTAAAAGTCTTAGGTAAATTTTTATATCAGAGGTAAGTTTTTTTGAAAATTGCATATAGAGGGTATTGTTATGTGTTTAATATATGTTTAAATGAATGTTAAATTTTTGCTGAAAGTAGGCACTTGTGTGCCTATATGCATATATACATATTTATAAATGAAATGTTTATTTCTTACTGAAAATGTGGTTATTTTTTGGTTACTTTTTTCCAAACTCTGGCAATTTTTTTGCCGCTCACGGCCACACTGGTTATGACTATTTCTGGTTGGTTCGGACTCGTACAGGATTGCAACTTTTATTAGGGATGAGCACCGTTTCCAAAAGATCGGTTTTTTGATTAATCGCGGTTTTTTATTCAGGTTTTAAACCGTTGAAAAAAACTGGATGAAAAACCTAATCTTTTCGGTTTACCGAAAAAAAAACCGAATTATAAAAATACTCCAAAAAACACACAAAACCTATTTAGTATGTGTTGTATACTAGAGTGGCCATTTTTTTGACATTACTCGATATCAATGAGGCTGAAACATTGTCTGTCTTACCTAAAAACATCACCTGAAAAATTTGACACCGATCCACGAATTATTGATGGACCCAAAATTTTATTAAAGGTAAACAGAGGAATTATTACTGATTTATTAAATTCTTTAGATATTTTCTCATAAAAAGTACATAAAATACGCATGCAGTTTTGTAGCCCATTAAATTTTGGTGCAATAAAGTGCAAGTTTGAAGCATCTATGGCTTACCTTTGATTTTTGTATTTTTTTTTGTTGAAGGTGTTTAACTTTAATCTAATTTTGGGTCCATCAATAATTCGTGGAGCGTTGTCAAATTTTTCAGGTGCTGTTTTTAGGTAAAACAGAAACTTTTTCAGCCCGGCACTCATTAATATCGAGTAATGTCAAAAAAAAAAAAATGGCCCCTCTATTGTATACCTATATACGGACAATGAAAAGGTGACATTTTTCGCTAGAAAAGAAATCGCCATTGGCTACCACATTGGCGAAAAAAATTTAGTAGTCACTTTGAAGTTTTTGGGACGCCATAAAACTTTAATCTTATCTCGAAGATATACAAGATAATTATGTTACACTTCTGGGGAATGTAAAAACCGAATTTTCGGTTTAAAATGAAAAAACACGATTAACACCTAAATTAAAAAAAGATTGAAAAAGATCATTAACCATATTTAAAAAAACCGGTTTTTAGAACACCGATCTTTTTTGAACATCCCTATTTTTTATGAGAAAAAAGTTGGATTTTTGTCACTGTATAAGATGGGACATAATCCCAAAATGAGAAAAGAAGTCCTGCAATTCGATTAATATATTCGATTACTAAAATTGACTGTTGGTTCATTTATACATATGTATGCATACATATTTCATTATAAGTATATTTCAAAGTAAGACACTTCAAACAATTTGTTAGTAACATCAAAATGTTTTTATTTTTAAAATTTACTTAATTTATAGTAACTTAATTGACGAAATGTATCTATATATGTATGTATATTCACATTTTAATTAATGGGAACTAAATTCCCATAATCTTAGCTGCTCTCACGTACATTTCAGAACCAAAAAAATATATCTAGTAGTTTTAGTTAAAACATAATAAGATTAGAAAACAGGTTGCTTAAAATTTTATAACAATTTTGAACGCTAACTAAAATTAAAATTTAATTAGCACAAATTTACAAAAAAAAATTTCTAATTTGGTATTAAATTGAGTGCTTAACAATTTAGTCCAAAAAATTAACAGAGATATAAGAAAAGCTAGAATTGAGAATTAAAATTATAATGGGATTTCAATGGACGCGAAAAATGTGTAAATTTGTAAATTTGAAGTTTCGAGACCTTAGACCAGTTCAAGAAAATATCCATTATATGTATTTAAGAATGTGCAAATTTTTAAGAAGCTATGCAATTTAAACCACGCGCATTGTGTATAAAACAAACTAAGTAATGCAAAAATACAAATGAAAAAAATTTGCTAGAAATTAAAAACATTTCCAAAATCTTGAAAAACAGAAAATTTGTGGAAAACGAAATCTAAAAAGAAAAGTTAAAAGCAGTGCAAAAACATAACTTAATGAACGATAAATAATAAATAGTTATGAATAATTCCAAAAGAAAACTTTGGTTGGGATCATTGCAAAATTGACAAATTTTTTAAATTAAATTACATAAATCAGTGGTGCGTGCATGTACTGCGAAAGGTTTGCCATTTTTAAAGCGATTCAAAAAGCTTTTTAATCGATGGAAATTTGATTGAAATTTTTAAGTCATGGGGAAAAATAACAAAATTTTTATTGTTCCAAAAATGGAAAGCATAAAATTATCTTCTTCCAAATTAATAAATAAAATGATATAATCAACATTTCGTAAACAAAGTTTACTTGAAAGAATTAAGAAAAATAAATAAACATTATTAAATACTAATAGCCTTATTCATAATAAATAAAATAGCTTTAAAAAAGGTTTATACATTGAAAAATGCATGAAAACGTCAATTTATAAAGCTATTCAAATCTATTTTATTTCTTATGAATAAGGCCATAAAAGTTAAGAAACCAAAATGTGTGCACTAGAAAAAATAAAAAAATTTAATTTTAAGAACATTAATTTTTTCATTAAATAAAGAACAGGATTCGCCATACCTGAGCACACTTTTTGTCAAAAAATAGCACTTACATTTTTTGAAAATATTTTTGTTATCGAATTCGCATCAAAAGGAAATATACATAATTTTAGACACAAATGAATTAAAATAAGAAATAATAATATATTGCAATAAGCAAAGATGGCAGCTAAGATTGGTTGTTTACATTTCGATGCAATATTGTATTGTATTTACCACTTAATTTAGCTAACTTATTTACTACTTTGTAAATATACACATATAAAAATACATAATTCCATAATTATTCAAAATCTATACTCAATATGAGTCAAATCCGGCTTACAGCTAAATGCACTTCACTGCACGAAATTTCTCTTAGCAAAGCGCTTCTAACAACATTTGCAAAAAAAATCTTAATTTAGTGTATGTAGATCAACATTTCAAAAACACATTCGAGTTGAATATGCTTCTATTTCTTGTAATTATTTTCTGTTTGATTGTTTGTTTTGTGGCAGACTTAGCGCTCTAATGGCACACAAAATGATACTATAGAATATTCCACAGAGTCGCACGTGTTCTTAAAAAGGTAAAGTAGTTACCTAACAGGTTAAAGACACATCTTAACAAGCTGCCAAGCAGCGAAGAGCACATTTGAGCGACAAGAGGTACGACGAGTTTACCTAGTCTATAAAAGGCACTATTCACACTACCGCTCAGCTGGAAAGTCCTTACGTCCTAAGCGCCATGAATCAAGGATTTTAGATGGCTCCTAAAGCCTTCTTCCCATCGCTAAGCTAGTGTAAGACCTTCCTGCATCGTCTTCGTACCACTAGAACTTCTCATCGTCAATATTCGACCGGTAATTGTTCAGCTGATGTGAATTCCTTTTCAGTGTGCCCGTCTCGCAGTCATTGTAAGTTTTGGACAACACTTTAGGTGTGTGGTTGTGGGTCATGTTGTTTCGCGTCAGTGTGCCAGTATTACAGCTTTTCGATGGCGATGGTGAGCACATGTTGAAACTTGATTGTCGTTTTACTTTCGGACGCACCTCATAAATCTGTAAATTTAAAGACTGCTTATATTTAGAAAGCTACAAATGGATTATGGGAGTAAATAATGACAACTTACATCCTTTGTCGGCAGACTGGAATACTGATTGGCATAGGAGTCGTAGCTGGGCGCGACGGGTGTGTTATTCTTATTCAATACCAAGTCGACGGGTTTCATGAAACGTTTGGTCAGATAGAATGTACCGATAATGGTGATGACGTAGACTATAGATACTAGCAGTATGATCCATGGCCAAGAAGTGGTGGAAGATAGGCGAGCGGCTGAAAGCGAGAAAAATTATTTAATTTAGTTAAAAGCACAGTGTTGCGAGTAGTGACCAAAATGGAAGTTCCAAAATTTAAAAAAATAGTTTATATTACAAAACTTAATACCCCAATTAAGCGTCAGAAAAAATTTGTTTCTTGTAACTAAATTTTTTTTACTTATTACAAGCTGGTAAAGTAACGCTTTGCGAAAATATGTAATAATGCATGAAAAACTCTGATATGTTCTATATAAGTATAAGGCTTGCTATTTATCAAATGTAATGTAGCTCCGAAATACGAGAGTGCGAAGAACTTGAAATGCGTGCCGATAGGAAAAACGCCCGAAAATATTACCAGAGAGTTAGGCGACTTACGGAAGGTTTCAAGACCGGAGCGAACTCCTGTAAGAACAACCATGGCGACCTAGTGGCCGATGTCTAGAACGTACTTAAATTATGGAGGGAACACTGTTCCGTCCTATTGAATGGCAGCAGCGCTGAAAATAGTGGAGAAGACGAACCCGTGTCCGCAGTCGACGATGATAAGAGTCGATGTCCCACCGCCTGACTATGAAGAGGTACGAATAGCAATTACGCGGCTGAAAAACAACAAAGCTTCTGGAGCTGACGACCTGCCATCTGAGCTATTTAAGTACGGCGGCGAAGAGCTGATGAGGTGCATGCATCAACTCTTATGCAGAATATGGTCGGATGAGCGTATGCCCGACGACTGGAATTTAAGTGTGCTCTGCCCAATCCACAAGAAAGGCGATCCCGCCATATGCACCAACTACCGCGGTATCAGCCTTCTAAGCATGGGTTATAAGGTCCTATCGAGCGTATTGTGTGAAAGACTGAAGCCCACCGTCAACGAACTGATTGCGCCAGGTATTCACTATAACCCAAATCTTGGAGAAGACCCGAGGGAAAGACGCTTTCGACAGCACGAAAAGACACAGACGCTCCAGCACTGAAAGTATTCGACTCGAAACCCGCGCTGAGGTAGCAGGGGAAGAGTGAGGCCTTCTACAGCGCCAGGCAAGAAAAAGAATACCGTGCAGCGTTGATCGGAATCAATTCGTTAATTCGGAGTTATCTCGGGAATTAACTGCAGTTGATTCAGAGTAGATGCCTAGAGTTAATTTTCGAAATAAATGAAAAAATTCTTATAGTGGGATTTGAACCTAAGAGCTCGCGGCTCGCTTAATCAGAGCCCAGTTTTGATAAGACCAACTGCTTCGTTAATACGGATTAACACTGCCGTCTGTCTATGATATAAGATATGCATGCATATAGATTTCTAATGGTAGTTTACTTCGAAAATTTGGCCATTAGTATCGATGGCTTTAAACTCACCTTCATATTCGTTCGGCACACAAGCAGTCTTCTCGAACTCTGCACCACGACACTCGTTCGCTAAGGGCACATCGGCCATACACTTGCGGTGTCGAATGCGTATGCCATCACTAGAACATTCTGACCAAGCGCTCCATGTGCTCCAACCGACGAAATCTGCAAATTGAAGAGAGTTTTATTAACATTACATGTAAAGAAATACCTGCTATTTTGCTTCACTCACCGGTACACGGCGCCATCGAGCATTTCTCCTCCTCAATTGCCTTGCCATTGCACAACTTATCGTGTCCACCCAAACAACGTCGCGTACGTCGCCTTATGCCCATGCCGCATGTCACCGAACAAGGTGACCAATCGGTCCAACAACTCCACTCATGCGCCAGCACCACCTCATTCAGATTAGCAGCCGGTAACACTGCTGGCTCTTCACAAGGTTGTATATTACACACACGTGCCTGTGTGGCATGGCGTCCGCGATGCTTGCCACCACTGCCGCCGTCGTGTAGTCTATATTGCATGCCACCACCGCAGCTGACGCTGCATGGACCCCATTCGCCATGTTCTTCACGCTCTTCCGCCGCTGCTGGTGTGGCAAATGCTGCCGTAGAGCCGCCGTATACTTCGTGATGTCGCTGGCAACTGCCATCCGCGTGGCATGTACGCGTTTCTTCCTTCGCCAATGTTATGCGCAAACTATTCAAATCGGTGGTGCTGCCACGGCAGGCATATCTAAAGCGACGCTCAACGTACGTGCCACTTGCTTCTGCGCTCTTACGGCTGTCATTGTAGTCTACCAGCCAGGGCGTCCATGAGCTCAACTTCTTCACTTCGGGACAGGCGTGCACATTACACACTTCGTAGTCGATGGCACAGCCAGGACATTCCTGGCCATCGTTCTGTGGCGCCGGATCGTTACATTCACGGCGACGTATGCGAAAACCACCGCCACAATGCGCGCTGCATTCGCTCCACACTCCCCAGGGACCCCAACCGCCATCGATTGCTTGCAATTTGGGCGTCGGGCAAGGTGGCAAATGACGACAGTACATCTCTTGGTGATCGTCTCCTACGCAGGTGCGACCGCCATGCGCTGGCTTTGGATTGCCGCACGTACGCCGGCGCGTCTTCACCGCAATGCCACAAGACTGTGAACACGCAGACCACTCCGACCAGTTCGTCCAATCACCATGTACGGTGCAGTTCGTCACTTCCGTGGTTATACCATCGCAGGAGCGTCCGCCATTTTGCGGTTGTGGATTGTTGCATTCACGCGTGCGACACATGCAGTTGCCGTCATCATCGCCATACTTTTTGCATTTATACCACTCCGACCAGGTGGACCAGGCGCCATCGATGGGTGCGTTCAAGATGGGGCATTGTAAGGTGTCGGGTTGTAGCCAGAACTTATTTAATTGTTGCACCAATTCCTGGGTCGTACAACGCTCGATCAGCTCATTCCAACCACAATAAGGATCCATAGCATTCAAGCAACTGCTCTGCGATACATGCCGACTACAACGCTGCGCCGGTATGCGCACCAGCGACTGCTCCGTGCCGAGATACAGCGACTCAGTTACCTTCAGATATTCCATTTTTAAAATTTCACCATCAGCGCCACTATACTCCGCCGACTGCCACACTTCAACCAAGCACGTTTGCGCTCGGCGCTCCTCTATCTGATGTTTGACGGAAAGTTTCTTAATACGCTTGTCATCGGTGGACACGAACAAGACGTGCACCTTTTCGGTTTTCGTTTGCAATGTATCCAAAGCTATGTGATGAAAACGTTCCATTTTGGCGTAGTATAGAGGTTGCTCGGTCATTGGTTGTACGGCTTGGGCCATAAGTTGGAATTTCGATGACTCGAGTAGACGCTTGTAGCGCATATCTGGGGAGGGTGTTTCACATTGGAACTGGCTGCGATGAGGCATATCTACTACGCGCCAGTCGGAATCGGCAGAGTCTTGATAGCGGAACGGGCCATCGAATGCGGTATTTATTGCCGAGAGATTGTAAGAACATACCGCTGAACCATGAATACTGTTTCTGTGGATAGTAGTAAGTGAGTTAGCAAGATATATTTTTATTTTTGGGTAGATTTAAAACAGCATGAGCCTACTTACTCTGGTGTAGTAAAAGTGGCATATAGAACATCCTCATCCGCCGAATAGGTCATACCCTGTATCTCATCAAAATAAAACGGATACTCGCCAGGAAGTGAGCAATTCAGGCGCGCCTTAACGAAGGAAGTCCAACTGTTTTTCAAAATGTGATCGCCACCAACGTCGTTTTTGCAAACTCGTACGATGCGCGAATAGATGATCTGTAGGTAAAGAAGAGGTGTTTTAAATAGATAAATAAAACATAATTAATTCTTATTTTTCTAGAACCAACCTTGCCCCAATTGCTATATTCCACAGCCGGCTCACGGAACAGGAAATAAACGAAATTGCCAGCCTCAAAGCTGCCTACGAAGTGCGGATTATTCAACCAGTTGTTGTTGTATTGTTGAGTGCGTACAATATGTCGATAGCCAAACTATTTGAGTGAAAGATATAAGAAATAAAAATAATATTAGGCATTCGGCAGAGTGTGGCGGCAACATCTCCAACAACTTACGATTTTCTTTGGCTGCACCTCGGTGCGCAAAATCGCCGCATCGCCACCAGAGAAGTCAGTCGCTGTGCCCACAAACATCTTATCAGTGCTGGACATTAGACTCGTTATGCTTGAATACGGATTGAAGGGACACTTTCCCACACCATTATCGTAGGCCACAACAGTAAGGTTCTCCATCTGCACAAGCACAAACAAAGCATTGATAATGAAGCGTGAAAAAGTAAAGCCAACAAAAGAGATTACGAAATGCAATGAATTATTGATTGCCCCGCGAATTAAGCAAATACAGCTAATCCAGCAAACAACTAACAATCAAGCAGAGCCGATCAACGAAACAACCAATCGACAAGTCAACTACGCAACAAACGAAATAACTTGTAATCCCACCAGCTTACATGCCACTTGCAACTTGCTAATATTTGCTGCTAATGTTTATTACACTCGCTGTTCATTTTATTTGCTATTTCGATTTGTTTTTTTTTTCTTTTTTTTTGTGGGCTTATGCCAACGCTTGATTGCTGGTTGCATTGATTGTTGTTGATTGTCGTTAGTTTGTGTTTAGTTATTTTTTAATTTTTCGTTTTTCTTGAGACATGTGTCTGAGTACCAACCTGGCGCCATGAACATTGCGGCTGAAAGGCGTTCGTCCCACACGCGTACAGCTGATTCTCACCATAGCTCTGCAGTACGCGCACATAGTTGCGACACAAACGCTCCGACTGGCCTTTTACCTGACAAATGCCGATCTGTTCAGGCGGTGCAGCCCAAATGGCACGTTCCAGTGGCTCCAAATCGAAGGACATGCGATAAATTGAGTCGCTGTAAGTATGACAATAAAAAAAGACGAAAATAATTGAGTATTTTTGGATTTCATGCGAATAGCTAAAAGAGTGTGTGGTTATTACATTAAAAAAAAGAGTGCAAATAAAATGTACGCATACACACATATTTCAGAAAAAATGTATTGCTTATAGAAATGCTTGAGGGATTTATGCATTTTAAGAGTCGTTGTGAATGCTTTTGAACATTTTTAATTTTATGTATTTTAATTCTAATCAGGTGTTGAATGGACAAGTTTGTAAACGAGTGCAAACTATGCCATGCTTGTGAGAAAGTAGGACACTTGCGAGTGGGATAACTGAGATCATAAAACAAATATATACGTTTGCCATATTATTGATTTTTATGCAGGAAGGGTTGATTTGAATCACCGTATGCTTCGAATTGAAAGTATACTTCCCCAGTGGTATTTTACCCACTTATAAGGTATTTTCTTTGAGGTCTATTTTGCATGTATTAATTGTCTGAGCGGCTCGGCAAGACAAGCGCTGCTAACTCAAAGTAAATATGGATCAAGGTCAAAGTTATGCTATGTTATTGGTCATGTGTTGCCTCTTTTTATTGCCTCTTAAAAATGAAAATGATCTCCATATGAAGCTCCTTAAGTTCGTTTTATGTTCATGAGAGCCTAGAGCTTATGGATACATGTAACTGAAGCCTCACTCTCACGTGTGGAACGGTGTGATAGGATTTGTTGTCTACATTTTCACTGATAGCAAGATGTATGTTTAATACTTGGGGAAAATTCGAATTTCAAAAGCTGTTTCTGAATGCCGCCTATCTCTAAAACGGATGGCTGATCCACCTTGCGCGCCATGGTATTAAAATGCCTGATACTAATATCAGCGATACACTTTGCATACCTCAGCAAACCTAGTTGTCAAACTGCCCTTCCCAGTATGTTCAAGATAAAGACAGACTAAAAACTCTTGGCATTAATTTTTTTTTATTGATTTAGAAGAATTCAGGGCAATAGATATTGGTAACATGTCTATATCTTTAGTGCTGCGCGCATGCGCTTCCCTTATCTATTTACATAATTTTAATGCCTAAATGCTTGCAGACGACAGTGTTAGACATGGGTCACATTCAGTGTTGCCGCGGGCTTGAAAAAAAAAAGTATCAGTTGCCAATAAGAAAAAGTATCAAAAAGTACCAAAAGCAAACACAACCGTTATGTTTTAAATTTTTACTTGAAAAACAAATAATTAATATATTTTATAATTAAATTCATAGTTGTAACAAACTATAACTGGTGGTGGTTGACCAGTTTAGGCAATATTTCTTTTGTTAATCTAACGTTTACAGGTCTATTCTACACGTTACCGAAGATTTTGTAACCGGAAAATTTTATTACCAACATATGTTACCAGTTCTTGACACCGCGATTCTAGGAACGTTGGTAATGCAGTTAATATATTCAGCAATTCAGCTATGAAGAATTGTGGAAATTCTGGCATTGCATATTTCACGGGGCAATATTTCGTTACCAGCTTATGAGATGGTAATAAAATTTACCGGTTACAAGAGTACACAGAATGCGAACAGGGTTTAAAAATTGACAGGAACTTTATTTACCAGTAACAAAATTTTTATTACCAGGGCAGAATAAACCAGTTAATATCGTTTTTATAAAAGTTTAGCAAATTATATAACAAGCCCTATGTATATAAATTCGCATATCAAAATTTGTACAAAAATCATAAAATTCAACATATTTTATTAACTTCCCCAAAAATTAAAACTTTTTATTAGAATTTTTAGTAAAATTTTAGGTGTTCAGCTTTGTAGCCCACTAAATTTTAGTAGGAGCATGTTTCGATTGGCTGAGAACTCACGATTATTTTTAATGGTTGATTTGTATTTGGCCGTCAATTTAATATTATTTAAAGTTTGTTGAGCTCAAGGCCGGGTTCAAAAAAAAACACTCAAAATACTTTTTTGTTGTGTTTATTTTGTCAATATATAATAATTAATTAATCTGAGACCCCCTGTGTTCTAATGTTTAGTTTTGATATTTTAGAATTTTTTTGTCGGATTTGCTTCCATATAACGAATAAACACAATTTATTTTTAAATGGAAGATACACTTTCAGCAAAAAAAATTAAAAAAAAATCAACGGCAAATTTACGCCACTTGAAACTAGCACAAACTAAAATTGAATGGGCTATAAAACTGTGTACTCAAATATATTCTAACAGTTCTGAGAAAAAATTTTGAAACTTCTATGAAAATATGTTGAATTTTTTTAGTCTTCTAAAAAGTTTTTAACTAGGGTTTATACGGTTTTTGTTAGAGAATTAACTTTGTTTTATTTTAAAATTTTTAAAAATAAAAAAATATACATAAGTGGAAAACAAAAAAAAGTTATTATACTTTAAACTAGTAATCTTTATATCGTCGAAAAGAATCAAAATTGGACATTTGTGAACAAAAAAGTATCAAAGTATC